>PVLD010000372.1:145236-301461 GCA_004027595.1 Dinomys branickii | reverse complement strand
AAAAGAATAATGTTCAGCACCTGGGCTGAGCGCAGACTGCCTGGCTTTGAGCCCCAGCTCTGCCTCTTACCTGCTGAACAACTCTTGCGGCTCTTTATCACTCTGTGCCTGTTTCTACATCTACAAAATGAGGGCAATTGCACGAACCACATTCAGGTAAGGATTAAATCAGGCAATTCATGTGAAGTACTTGGACCAAGTCTTACACATAAGTACCCAATGATCACTAGGCGTTACTCCAAAGCTCTACATCCTCTCCGTAAACTAAGGGTAGAAATGCACTGTCAAGGAGTTTGGGGGGATCTAGGAATGATGAGCACAGAGGGTTTTGTCTAGTTCTGACACCAATAGAGAGATGTCTGGTAAAAGTTAGGGGCACATCTGGCAAAGCCAAGTTCATGTAAAGTTGAGTGAGACCTTCCTCACCACTAGATCTCATCACTTGACATGTGGCAGGTTTGAACTTTTACAAAAGCACTTAACATTATCTCTAACCAAAGGCCATAACCCAAATGATGTGCTGGGAGGGGTGCATCCACCAGAACAGAAAGGAAACTGGTTTCTACGGCAGTGAGCATAAGCGGAGGGCCCCACGCTTGTTTTATAAATGGAGCTAAACTACCGATTCATTTCGCACATATACATTTATGAACACAGATCTTTCCCTACTTTTATTGTACCCTCTAAGGCTGCTGAAATCAACCTAAACACAGTGCTTATGGTGAGTTCTAGCACACAGCCCACTGGCCAAATCTAGCCTGCTGCCTTTTTTTTATGTTCATCTCGGTGCAGCTTTTACAGATGAACACTTACAATTGATTTGATGAGAAGGAATGCTGACTTTGAACCCCAATTAAGTGAAACATTATCCACCCCTGAAACAAATTCCATTCTTCTCATTAGTAGCCTGCATTGCAAACCCTGTGTGCAGTGATTATTGTCCTTCTTACGTGTGTAAGTACCTACATAATTGATTCAATTTTGCCTCTTGGCCTAAGAGACCTAAAATGTTTATTCTGACCCTGTACCGAGAAAAGAGTTTTCTGCCTTCGAGTGTCTCAGTTATGACTTTTCGTTCCCAACAGCTGTTTACTCTGAACTATCAAACTGCACAGATGAGCACATTTGCTTTGCAAACAGGGATGATATTGTATCTCAGAACACTTCTTAAACCACAGGAGAAAACAAGTTCTATGCTTTGGCAGTGTTAAACTAAGAAAATTGTATCCACCCAAATCCAGACCCACACACTTAGCCGTGAAATATATTTATAAAGGCATGTGATCACAAGCGTCACTCAGCCTTTTCTGGCCGTGGGAAACAGGATCCTCCTATGGCTTAAATGGACCCATTCTTTGGGAAGAAGTTATCTCATATCACATGACTAACGTTAACTTGTAGGAACCACTGTGAAGGTTTGGGAGACTACCATTTTCTAATGTATTTCCCTAGCTTGTTTAGTTTGCCTTTTCCCAGGGGCCCTGAAAAGTACACATTCTACCTCAGTTTCAGGTTAGGTTAAGACATTTCGGGCTCTTGACATCTCTTAAATGATAACAGCTTTTAATTTCAGCTAGATTCCAACATTAAAAATCAATTAAAGAAAACATGAGCTGATTCCCTTTCAAGGAAGACAGTTCTTGCCCAATTACAGGAAAGTTAAAACTCTGTATCTAGGGAGCCTGAAAGGAAAAGAAATTCCTGATAGAACGCTTTTTATCAAGATCCTTAAGATTCACACAAGGTTTTTTCTCTGGAAACTCAAAAGTCTGGGTTTGGGTCATTTGGAAATGAAACAGAGAAAGACAAAATCATCACCAAAATGAGCTAGAAATTTTCAGCAGTCTCCAGCGAAAAGGTTTGTCTATGAACCGGATAGCCTAAGAGACATCATATGAGGACCAAGAACGCAGGAAATTCAGGGGGAGACAGGTAGCACCTTACAGACTCTACTGACACTTCATCTCAAGAAACCTGGTGAGAAAATGGGACTGGATGCCAGCGATGATGATCGGACAGCACAGCAACGCTACTTCTCAAAGCAGAAGCTCTTCACTTAGAGAGGCTGTAGCTTGTGACCTCCAGGGTTATGGCCTCCCTTTGTGTCACCCATTTCTAAAATTACCCTTCGCTATCTGCCTGCAGGGTCCATGTTTCCAAAGGAAACAAAGAGGTTTTGACAGTTCTTTAAAAGTACAAAAACGTAAGAAGCAGTGTCTTTGCCTATTTTTGTTTTTCTTTCCATCCCCGTGGATGGAGGACATCAGATTCCACACAAAGCAACTCGTAAATAAGTTATTAATGCCACCAAGTAGTGACACAGCTTGAGGAGCAGAAATGTCCCACACACCCACCCCTTATCCCTTTAAATAGGTAACTGTAACATTTCTCGCCACAGAAATCTAAACTGCATCTTTGAACTAATAGAGTAAACTGTCCAAAAACATTTGCTGATGCTTTCCTTGTGATGTCATCTCTTCCACTTCATCCTACTTCCCTGCTTCTGTAACTAGGTTTAACTAAAAAAAGATAAAAGAAAAAGAAACAGCTGAAAATCTTAAAGACGAAACTGACCTTAAGACTTTCATTAGTCCATCACTCAGCTGCTCCTACTACTCCACACTCACCCAGCCTCACTACGTAAAATCTCGGCTTCCTTTTAAACCTCCAAATATGAGGCAGCGCAACCTCTGAAAGAAGAAATTGACTCTTACAGAAAACTTGACTTGCAAATGACCTTCAAATATAAACAGCCACTGGCTGCCTCCTTTTAATTGCAGTCCCACTGGTTCCAGGGCTAGTTTACTATAGTTCTTTAAGGAAACCTGACTCCACATTCTACTCCTAGCCATAAATGTACATCTTCCTAGCAGATATCACTGGACTCCTCTGATCCCATTCCCAGGGGTGAAACCTTCCACAGGCATATACCTGACTGTCCACCCATACCCCTACTTATGGAAATAGACCAAAATGGTGATGATTACTGCAATCAAAGGACATTATTGATAAGTATACTGACACACACGTACATGATAGATATATATTGCAATTACGGGTGTATCTACACATATGTGTGTACGTATACCTGCATAACCACATATGACATGCACATGGAACCTACAGGTCAAGACACATGTATGCTTAAGGCAAGAAAAGCATGACACACAAAGGCAGAAGGGAGGTGTTACAGGTACGGGAGGGGCTGTGCCCCTGAAGTGCTGTACTTTCCTATTCCTACATCAGCAAGGGTACTAATTGCTCAGAGCTGTACATTTCTCCTGAAAATTATCACTGGCCAAAGGAAATATACTGTCCAAAAATTCATGGTCATTAATATCTTGTAAAAAAGTTCTGCCCCCAATAAATACATTTTAAAATGTTCAAAATTATTGGTCATTCAAGAGATGCAAATTAAAACAACTCTGAGATTCTATCTCACCCCAGAAAGAATGGCTGTCATTAAGAAATCAACCAATAACAAATGCTGGTGGTGCTGTGGGGAAAAAGTTGCTGAGAACATAGACTAGTGCAATCACTGTGGACATCAGTGTGGAGATTCCTCAAAAACTAGGATTAGAGGTCCCACTGGACCCAGCTATTCTCCTTCTGGGTATTTCCCAGAAGAATTAAAAACTTCATACCACGGCAATATATGTATTATAGAAGCACAATCTGTAATAGCTTAATGTTGGAGACAACCCAAATGCCCATCAACTGAGGAATGGACAAAAAATATGTGGTATTTTTATACAATGGAGTACTACTCAGCTATGAAGAAGGATAAACTGGAGACTTTTAAAGATAAGTGGATGCAGCTCAAAACCATACTCATAAGTGAAATAAATCAGACTCGCATGTGCAAACATCGTATTGTCTCCCTAGTATAAGAACCTGAAAGAGCAAATAAGATCCAAAAGGTACAACAGATATTGTGAAAGGGGAAGTAACTTCTCAAAATGAAAGAACAATTGGGATGGAGGAAAGGAGAAAAGAAGAAAAGGAAAAACTAGGTACATATACATAAGCTAGCTAAGCTAATGGTGCTACTAATTTCTATTAGTTCATTAGAAAGAACGGTTTGTGCTTATACTGTTTGATTAATTTTTATGCCTATATCTTCTAATCTGAGCAACCACTTTAAAGATAACAATATGCAATATATTAACCATTGTCGTCCTATTCTCGTGTTTTGAAATTCTGTATCCGTTTTTTGTTTTTTCCACTTGAAATATTTTTTACAATCCTGCCCCCTTTTCTCAAGGTGGGACAACTATTAGCGTCGTTCATACTTCAAAGCTCCAGGTTGCTATGACTGAGCCTAGACTTCTGTTCAAGTCACATTTGCCTGGCTTCTGTCTTATATTCTTACAGTTTCCACTGGAAATATCATCTTGGTAAAGCACTTCCCCAAGAACTCCTGTTTCACACTCAGTGTATGGAGAGGCCATCTAAGCCAGACAATAACCAAGGAAAAGACCAAATGTGGAAACAGCAGAAAGGATATCAGAGATCTGGCACCAAGTCATCTCTTACACTGACAGATTCTGTCTTCCTTTCTTCCTTTTTTTCCTTGTACTGGAAATCAAAATCAGGACCTTATGCTTGCCAGGCAGGCACTTGAGTCACTGAGCTACATCCCCCATTGAGAGATCTTTAAAGAACATTTTAACTAGAGAGAATCACACACTGAAATGGACTGCTGCTCTTACCCCCAGGAGAGCACCGGGCTGAAGGCGGACATGTTGGGAAGTACAAGGATCCAATGAGAGGAAGTGACGTCACCACATGCTTGACGTCAAAGCAACCTCCCCAAACTGGCTGGGGGTAATGCAGAGGGAGTGGGTGGTAAGTAAAAAACAGATCTTATCCACTGCAAGGAAAATCGTAACAACCAGCCTCCAGAGGAATGTCAGAGAGCACCAGAACCTCTGCACAAAGTTGTGGACATTTTCTTCCATGTGCTACTCTTTTCCTTTTTAATGGTAAGTCAGTCACGTGTTTGAAGTCTCAAGTAAAGTTCACAGAATTCTGGAAAGATGGCTGAGCTGGTGGCAGCTGGTTTAGGGTCTTCCTGAATCCCTACACAAGAAATTACAGAGCAATTAGAGAGCAAAACTCAAAATTCATGGACAACATTTACAAAGAAACTCAGCGATGAGAACGGATGGGTAAATAAGCTGTAGTGTGTACATAAAGTGGAGAATTTCTGAGTCATAAAGAGGAATGAAGTACAACTATATGCTACAAATTACATGTACATTAAAAATGTTATGCTAAGTGAAATAAACCCAGCTGAAAAAGTCATTTATAATTCCATTTATATAAAATATCCAAAATAGAAAAATCCATACGTACATAAGGCCAAAATTCTGCTAGTCACAGAGATTTAGGCAGCAAGAGAACAAGGAGAACTGCTCGTGACGTTTTCTCTCAGAGTGATGAAATGTCTTAGAATTCCAGAGGCAGTAGTTGTAAAACACTTGTGAGTGAACTAAATCACGATGAAATGTACACTGTAAAGTGAGTAGTGCTATGTTATACGAATTACTCCTCAATTTTGAAAAGCACCTAAGTTTTGTAGATAGCTCTACAAACCCCAAAATATAAATAGATGGGGAAAATCACCAATAGCCCCTGGACCTACATCTCACTGGCATCTAAGTGGATGAAAGCAAAGGAAACAGCAAGGCGAACTCAAGAAAGGGAATGTCTCAAGAGTAGAGAAACACTCCCTGGAACTTGTGAACAATCGATTTCAAATCAACAATCTGCAGTCTCCAGAAATCAGCACCAGCAAGAGGTCTCCCCAGGAATTCTAAAAAGGCTAAGGCTGTGGACCCCTATGCACCTCTAGAACTGGTTCACAGGCCGCCTTCAAGGGCAGAGCCCCACACTGGACAGTAGCTACTGGGAGGAGACCCAAACTAAACAAAAATAAAGGGAGTGAATGTTAGACAAAGGTACAAATTAGGCAAGGAAGAGCCAGGAAATCTACAAAATGAGCTACTATTTTATTCAACCTTAAAAAATTAAAGAGAAGGGAGTTTTGTGATCATAATGGCTCCCTGAACCCACATTCTCCTCGAATTTCAAGGAAACTTTATTCACACATAAATGAGTAACAAAGAAATCAAGTGCTCAAATTTCATATAGAAGTTCTTCAAGAAAAAAGGAGCTCCATAATATCTAATAGAACCAAAATACACATCAAAACAATCCAAGATTTGAAAGTCTAGTATAAATCAATCTTTTGAAAATCTCAAAAGAAATATAATAATATTTAAGAAAAACATATGTTGGGAAAAGTTATTTTTAGAAATAAAGACAAAATTAGCCAAATACAAAAAACAGCAAATGAGAGAATAGGAGATTGAAAAGGAGAAAGTTTTTAAAGTCAGAAAAGTGCAGCAAGGGATTAAAAAGATTAGAGAGACCCTGACACATGTTTAACAGTAGGCAGAGGAATCCACTGAGATATAAGGAAAGGTCCTGAAGAAAAAAAACCAAAATAATTAGATGGAGCAAACATTTTTAAGTTAAAATTCTAGAAAACTTTCCTGAAATAGGAAAATTGTATAATTCTCAGGAGCATGAGAGTATTGAATCGGAACACACAACACCAAAATACTCCACCCCCCAGGGGGTATAGCTCAGTGGTAGAGCATTTGACTGCAAAATACTCCACCCCCTGCAAAGAGATGATGCTCCATGAATTCGCATCTGTCAAATATGTCCAAATAGGTGAGATTACAACTTAGAAAATCATATTTGTCTGAGTGAGACAGACATCTAATATATTGTCTCAAAACCTGAGTAAATTAAAGGAAAAAAAAAACCCACAAACTTATCTTGTAAAGTTTTGTACCTGGGTCAAAGCACTAGAGATGAGAACAGTCATCTCTTTGTAAAATGACTCCAGTTAATAAGTGACAAAAAAATAATAAAATTAGCATAACACAACTTTCAACTTCCAACAAATGTACATACTAGACACTGCCTAATAACAACTCCTAACGTCAAAACTGCAAAATAAGTGTTCCAGACCACCTTATACATGAATCACCCCCACAGAGTCTTTTCAATGTGATGGAACCAGTCTGATCCACCTCCTGAACCCAGCTACTAATTTGCAGGAAAGACAGAGGGTAGAAGAAGATACTGAACTGCGGTGCCAGGAGTTTGCAATCAGAAAATCCAGGCGAGGGTAAAGCTAGAGATACACAGCCCAAGGTCTTCAAATCATAAACTGTATAAAAAGGAAAAGATTTGAGCAACTCCCCCAAAACAGCCTCAAGTTCACTAAAGGCTGGAAGTTCACTAGGGGTAAACTATGGACCAATCTCTCTCAGAAAGTAAGAAGCAGAATTAGACAGAAAGCAAACTACACTACCATTTAATTATAACGAAGGAATAGCCAGTCCCACGGGGGAGCCCTGGAGCTGGGAGCCCTACACAGTTAGCCTAGCTGTCATGAGATTGCCACACCAGTTAGGCTTGGCATTGACAAGGCAGCAGATGCAAGCCGTCCCCAGGAAATGAGAATAAACAGCCCTTAGGGTCTCAGGGTCCCATGTCACAGGGCCTTCCCCAAAATGACCGCTTACATCATTACACCAACAAGGAAAGTCATCTCAAGGACAGATCTGATGGCAAGACAGTCTGCTGGCCTTCTGCAGTGTGACATGATCATGGAGGTGGCATGACAGCACTTTGGCCACATTTTCTTGGCCAGGGGCAAGCCATGAGCCTAGACTCAAGGGAAGGAGATTATACAAGGGTATATACACAAGACACAGGGATGACAAGGACTCTTACTGGTGTCTTCCATGCGCACCTCTGTGGTTTACGAATATCTCAGTCCTGACCAGGGAGCTGGAGGGCGTACCTATGGATCAGCCTGTAGGTCAGAAGAGGTTTCCACTTCTAAAAAACTTCCAAGATTTCCTCTAAGAGGCAAGACTAATCCATAGCATCTAAAAATATACAATGCATTGGCAAAATAGGAAAGAAGCTCGAGGAAGTGATGAGTATGAAAGTCCCAATAGTTTTTGAGAGGCGACACTGGTGGGGCTTAAGAGTTGGTGGGCAAAGTTCTGCTTCTTAATCTGGGGTGGAGAGAGACACATAGTATATGGGTGTTAGCCTTGTAACTTGTGAAAGAATGCACTTATATTCTATTTTCTATAGAGCGTACACTTTGTATACTTTTATTACTACATATTTGCAGTAGGCAGTGATGACACTCTTGGGGTGGAGTTGGTACATGCACACAACACATTTAATTCCTTTTCATCCCCTTTCCCTTCCATCCTTCTCTTGATCTCCTTCCCATTTGAGAAAGATCTGTCTCCCTACTTTCCTATTATGTTTTATTTTGTTCTTTATTTATAACTTGGGTTTTTTGCATAAGAGAAACAATGCAATATTCAAGTTTCGTGTCCGTATTTTAAGGCTTAAAGTTTTTAAAAATTAAAAAAAAATCTCAGGACATGAATATAATTGATCTAGCTGAGACAATGTTCAGTCTTGTAAATCAACTGGTTGCTCAAGAATGTAACATCTTCTGTTGAAAACATGTCCTCTCAAATCTTGTCTCCCATCAACCTTTTTAGCCGCTACCATCAGTGGGAAATTTCCACGAAAGATGAGTGAACAAGAAAGAATGAACAGGCCCTCTTCCAATTCCCAAAATTATATCCTGGACAGAGGCAAGTTGAAGAAAATGGCAGCACTTCCAACTTGGATATTCTACTCACTTGTGGTAATCAGAGTCAAAAACATACGTGTTTCCTATTATCAAACAGCCATGTGCATTACAGAGTAAAGCTGTGCCAAAACACATTTGACAACATGAATATAACGGCATGTTACTTCAGTGAGAATGCGTTGGAGCATTCTCAACAATGGAACCAATGTAATGCGTTGGAGCATCAACAATGGAACCAAGCTAAAACTGGCTTTAGCAAAAAGGAACTTTAAACACTCACAGAACAGAAAGTTCAAAGCAGAGTACAGCTTCTGGTTGGTTAACTCAGCAGAACAATGATGTCAAGAAGAACCAGGATCTTTTTTATCCTCTCTTTTACCCTCACTGGATCTCTGACAAAACTGGATCAAAATGGCCTAGCTAGCATAAAACATTACATCATGAAGCAATGCTGGGAGGAAGAAGATAAAAGACTCTCTCTTCTTTTGACTCTTTGTTGGGAGGCAAAATTTTGCCCAGAAATTAGTTTTCCCTTATGTATCACATCTTGGTCCACTTTTTGTAACTGTAACAGAGTATGTATCCGAAGCTGGATAAAGGAAAGAAGTTTATTTTGGCTCCTAGTTCTAGCGTTTGGGAAGTTCAAAGCATGACACCAGCATCCATTCAGCTTTTGGTGAGGGTCTCATACTGCTTCAACTCATGAGAGAAAGCAGAAAGGAGCTGGAAAGAGACAAATACAGGAAATGGACTCACTCTGTGAGAACCCATTCTACAGATACTAACCCCAAGAGACTGACAATCACTTGCCACCCAGAGAACCAACCCAGTTCTTGAGAAATGTATTCATCCTTCTTTAAGGTATGAGTCACCTGTTAAAGGTCACACCTCCCAATACCACCTCAATAATGACAACCCAATTTCAGCAGAACACGAGGGGGACAAATCATACTGGAACCATTACCAGTCACATGTTCATTTTTAAACAAATTACCATGTAGGGCAATGTGATTCTTCTCAGATCCCACCCCTGGAGACGGAGGAAGGCACTACAGCCTCCCCTGAGACAGCAACACAGGGCTGACAGAATGCCTTAATAATGTCAAAGTTCTCATCAGAATGAGGAAGACAGGATACGACCAATGATGCAACCAGAATCACACATCACAGTAAAAAGCCTCCCGATGGCCTTTGTTTCCCAGAAGTTTTAACTACCAGCCTTGTGGTTTTCTGACACATAAAAATTAAGGGTCTAAGAAGTAAAATATGAAAGTATAGTTCAGTAAGTATGTTAATAATCCTCTCTTGTTGGTTTATTCCCACTACACTAACATGAGGGTGCAATATCAAGCAGAGAGGGCAATTTTTACAAATCAAATGTTTATTAACCAACTACAAAGACTGCCCACACAGTTCTTCTTCATGCATAAGTAAGTCAGCTGAGTCCTTGTGTCTGTCCTTGTGTTTCCTCTGACAGGCACATCTGCGCTTCAGTCCTGGAAGACATCAGTCCTGGGAAGTGAGGAAGTACCTAAGGACCAGAAGAAGTCAGGACCTCCTGACTCAGTCTTGTCACTCAACAGAAGTTCTCTGAACACTCACTAAGCTTCCCATCGCCACTAAATCCTAACAAGCCAGACCCAGACCTTATAAGTGATGATTTCAAAATACCAGCTTGGGTGTCAAGCATATCTGGAGCCAAATCCTAGCTAATCTTTACTTAGCACCTGTGTAGCATTGAACAAAGTTCTTAAACTCTCCTTGACTCTGTAAAATTGAAGTCAATATCTATATTTGCATACTAAAACCTTTATGATAAATAAAGCTCTGCAAGAGGCATCTGATAACAGTTAGCTTTCATTATTATTTTTCCTAAGAATTTGACCTTTGCTGATAAAATCATCATGCTATAATTTTAAGGTACAACCAACCTCTCCACATCCAGCCAAACGAAGTTTGGGAGATTGTTTTCCCTTCAATAACAATGATTCAGTACATTTATTGGGAAATTTTTCCCTAACCTGGTTTTTAGTTGTTTATCCATCACTCTTTATCTTCATCTTGACCTGTGTGTCTGGTTTCAGTCTTCTCTAAATTAGAATTCTATACGTCTAAAATCGTGACTAAATTACAGCATTCCAAAGATCCAACTTAGTATAGTTAGTGGTGCTAAAGGAATGAGTAATAATTTCAGGACCTCAAAAAATAGTTAGCATTAGTGTGGATGACCCAAATTCAACTCAACTATGCTGAATGTTGGATGGTGAGCAGAACAGACTCACGGACACTGTCTGAGTAGAGCCATGTTGGAGAAATCTAAGCTTGTGCCCAATCCACACCACGTGAGGTCTTGGGTCTCAGATACTATTGTCTCTCCTGAGATGCCATCCTTCATACAACAACCAGAGCAAATTCTTACATACAAGAATCAAGGGCTAGGGATGTACTTCAGTTGGTGAGCATTTGCCTAGGATGTGTGAAGCCTGAGTTCAATCCCCAGTACCACGAAAAGATCAAACTGTTCAAGTGGCTTCCTTTCATTCTTAGAAGAAGATGCAGTGATTGGCCAGCAAAGTCTCAAATGAACTGGACTTCTCTAGATCTGCAAATTCAGGTCTCACCATTGTCCTCTTCCTCTCTCCTGAGGTGAGGAAGGTGCATTTACCTTCTACCATGCCATGCTCTTGATCGTGGCGTTACCTTCACATCTTCTCCCTGCTTTCCCTAGGATCTCTTTCCTCAGCTCATTGTACAGCTAACTCCTTTGCAGAGGAATCCGTTCCCATACACGGACTGAACACTCCCTAAACCAGTACTGCCCACTTACCTCTAATCCTGCTTTGCTTTACTTCTCTTCTTACTGTTACAGCCTGACCTGGTGTTTATCTCGTCTGTCTCCTCTGCAAGAACACAGCCTTGGTGCAAGGATAGATGAAGTTATTTTGCTCAGGTCTGTATCTCCAACTCCTAGAAATGTGTCTGTCACACAGGGAACACCAAATTAATGAATGCGTAGGACAGTGGTGGAAGTGGGTCCCCAAACCATAAAAGGGATATTTCCATAAAGAGAGGCAGTGGTCCATAATTATTAATATTTGCGATGTAACATTTGTTGGTAAAAAGAACGTTACCATTGCCGTTCGTATAACCCCTCCAAGAGTATCACCAAAAATTCTGATCCTGGAAACAACAAAGGGTTTCTAACTATGAGATCCACAGGCTATAATGAGTTGGATCTTTGGAGTGTTGTTATTTAACTGTTCATGTTTTCAGAAGAATAGAACTCCCAGATGTCATTCTGATTTCTATAACAAGATGCCATAAACTAGGTGGCTCGTAAACAGTAAGCATTTATCTCTTCTAGTTGTGGAGGGTGGCAAAGTCCAATGCCAAGACAGACACAGATTCCTTGTCTGGTGAGGATGTGTTTCTGGGTTGATAAACAGCTATCTTCTCGCTGCAGAAAGGAGAAAGGATCTCTCTAGGGTCACTTTTGTTAATGGCACTAATTCCATTCATGAAACCTCTGCCTTTTGGGCCAAAACACCTCCCACAGCTCCCAGTTTTTCTTTTTTTTTTTTTTTCCAGACAGGGTCTCTCTTTGTAGTTGAGGCTGACCTTGAACTCATGGTGATCATCCTGCCTCAGCCTCCTGGTTCTGAAATTTCAGATGTGCACCACCATGCCTGGCTAGACATTTTCTGATGCCATCATATTAGTGGTTAGAATTTCAACACAGAAATTTTGAATGGACTGAAATACTTAGTCACTATAATTATAGGCCAAAAAAAGAGTAAATAATCAGGTAAGTTGTGAATAAACACACATGAAATATACCATGCATGAACTTTATCTGTATTAAATATATATATTTTATAATCATGGAAATAACTTAGCTAACTAAATGTCCACCAATGAAAATCAGAGAAACTCTTGCATTTTACATTTTATGAATGTTTCCAAATCACAGAGAGGAAAAATGTCAGTCTTCAACTCATATCTTTCTGGTCAAAGGATATAAAACAGCACTGTTATTATGTTCTGCAGATGTCATGCTAATAATTTTCCCAGTGCACATGAATTCAACTGGGGGAACAGGGGGGCAAGAAGGGAATCGATCCATTTCCATTTTTCAGTGGTATTAGTTCACAAGGAAGTTCAAAATATGTTTTGCTGCAACACAGATATTCACTGAATTAATTCCCACTGAAAGCAAAAACTCATGACCTTAGCAACCAGATAGCATCACTAGTGACAAATTCCTTCCAACTATTCACTCATGTGATTTAAGCTCTTTTCTCTCCTGTTCAGCTGATAATTTTTTAAATACTCCATATATATTTACATGCAAATATTTATATTATTTATATTTATGTAACTGCTGTCCAGATTAGTTAGTAGTATGCTAATACCAACTCAGTCTCCTTAGACTTATGAATAAAGAAAAAAAGTCTTTATAAACCAGGCTGTTCCTTTAAAGGCTTTTTGCAAATAAATCGTCTTTTTTTAAATTGGTCTTTCTTTTGCTTCAAATATCATCTGTATTTAGGCAATAATTTTGCATTATCGAGTTGGATTTGGCTGAATAAGGTATCCACAGCCTCCTGCGATAGGAGCCTTCTACAAGTATTTAGTACAGTATCCTGGTTTCAGTGTTCAAAGAATATTTTCATCTTCAAAGTAATACTTCTCCGCCATGGACGGGTCACATTCTTGCTTCACTGCTTACGCGCATTGAACTCTTGGTAAAGATCTTTCTTTGAAATGGCTTTCTTGGAGCAACTATAACCCAAAAAGACAGTTAATGCCAGGAAAGAGCAAAACAACATGACAAAGAAAACGAATAAATAGGCATTGTCATATGGTTTGGATTTTGGACTTTTTTCTCCTCCGCAGCACTTTTGACTTCGCTTCCCAGTTTTCTTTCCAGTAGTTTAAAAGCAACAAGGAATGCAAGAATCCAGTTTTCTGGGCTTGTACTGTAGCTTTTCTCAAAAAATAGAACAGGATAACCTCATCTTGAGATTCATCTTTTGCAAAACAATATCCCCCTTACTCACTGAATCCCAGCTACTTGATTATGGGCCATAAGTGCCCTAAGAAGAAAATTCTATGCTAAAAATCAAACTAAATGCCTTGCAGACTGAATACAAATTCAAATGTGCATCACAACCTTAATGAAAACAAGTTTTAATATTAGGATAGCGTGCACGCTTGACCTCCTATGTTTTTTCCAGGAAAAACAAAGATGGGGTTTAAAAGGACAGATTGGTTTAGTATCTACCATTTGCAAACAAAAATCTGTATCATAGCTTTCCTTTCCTATATTTGCTCCTGGAAAAACAGGAAGTAGAAAAAATGTACTTCTGAAAGCTTCTGAATCAACTGACAATTTAATATTTTCATTTTTATCTCCAAGTAAACCTGACCATATTCTAACTTTACTCCCAGGCAAAGAAAATCTTTTTTAAAAAGTCCTCAGAAGATAAAATCTTTCACTGGCCCCCCACGTAAGTCCATAGGGTATTTGTTGTTTTCGTTTTTTTTGTTTTTTGGTAGTTCGTCCTAAATGGCGTCCCTTTGCTTGCTATTGGGCACCTGGTCTCCTGTGGATTCTAACTTCCTATGTGCTTTAGCAGCAGAGTTCTTCTAAAGTAAATTGTTGTTTTACAAAGTAGTGAAACCCTATCGCAGCTACAAACACTGTGGAGCACACACAAACCCTCCATCCCGGAGTGAAGAGAATCCCAGCTGTTCCTCCCTGTGATCCGGCTCCTCGTGGCCATGCATGCCCCCTTTGAAGTGGCGCGCGCACCTCTGCCGACCTGCATCTCACTCACTTTGTGCTATTTCTCTAAGCCTGACCCCTGAACTGATTGTCTGATGACTAATTCACATGCTAAGAGCAAGGTATATCGGTATCACTGACCCGCCTGCGTTTGTCATTAAGAGTTTGTAGTAAAAAGAAAGATGAAAGAGAAAGGTGTAACACTAGACCAGCAGCCAAACATCCTACGAGCGTGTTTTGAAAATGTGACTTATAAGAGCAATGGGCAACTCATTTTAAGCTTTTCAAGTTATGTATGAAGTGTAAGTAGTTTTTATTTAGAACTTCCCAAACTTTTCTTTCTTTCCAAAGTACTGGCTGCTGTTAAAAGTCTACCTTATGCATGAACATACTGCAATGTGAGTTTCAAAATCATCTAAGAAGAATGTAAAGATTAACTCTTAAAACAGTGTCTGCTTCTGAAACTAGCCTGTCCTACCACCACCACTGCCTTCACCGAAACAGGCTAATAGAAATTTCTAAAAATATGTGTATATGGATGTTTCTGACTGAAAAAGCTAAGTGACTTCGTACATCCATTGCCAATTTTTCTGAGTTGTTACCATACCCTCGTATCTTACTCATCTCTGCAGAAGATGAAAAATCTTTTCTGTTTACTTCTCATTGCTAAAAACAATTTCATTGTCATTTTTGTCAACAAAATTTGTGTCCTATTAATACTGTGACAGATAGTCCGCTGGAACATTCTGGCAAATGCTGCAGTGAAATTCTTTACAGAAAGAAGGAGGCCTCTAAATGTGGATAACGGGTCTTTGAATAGACCCGTAAGACCCATTTCCATAGACTGGACCAATTCTTTTAAGGCAATACATAATGAGAAGTCAAATAAAAGGGGTGGAGCAAAATGAGAAGATTAAAAAGAGAGTAAAAGATTAAAAGAGGGAAAGAATATAAGGAAAATTCAAAAGGAAAAAAGATCAAAAAGGGGATTAACCATGTTACTTGTTGTTTTTCAGAAATTAAAAAAGCATGGTGGATAAGGAATTTGTTTCCTTTTGGCCCAAGAAAAATGCCAATTATGGTAGCTAAGCTGCTCAGATCACGTATCAGCTTTGGAAATGTGAGAAATGGATGGGAAACATAAACACAGAGCAATAGCTTACAGTTATGTTATGAATTAAGCCAGAAAAATATCAAGATTTAGTCACTGAATAAGCTGCCAAGGTTAATTTTCCCTGATGAACTTGAGCAAGATCAGAACAGAAGCGATAGCACTGTAGTTCAACATTTCATGCAACACCCCCACTGCTTTCTGGAATCAAATTCTTCATCTTCTTATGGAAAAAAGAAAGTCTGGCTAAGAGTACATACTCAAACAGTAATGAAGTCATGAAATTCCCCTTCATTTCTGGACTTTATGTGATCGGTATCCTAGTTTCTGAGTGTAAATCTCTGATACGGTAAAGCCAGGCAGCCCACCCTGCCATGCAGAATCATTCAGTGGGGATCTTTGCGCACTACTTCATTTTGACTTTTCTTATCCCATCTCAGTATCAGAAATTAATCGTTTAAAATACCTTGAAGCTACAGAGAGGCTGTACATATTAACCAGATAAAGTTAATTTTGCATATCTTAAAATGAAATATATACTCTTATTATCAATAAATATGTGCGTTGCTTATTTTATTTATTTATGTGTAACCTTAATTTTTTTTTCTGGTCCACATATTTTCTTTTGAGTTTGCCTTTGTGGCTGTTGCCTTTACTCCAGTTAACCTAAAACTGATTTGTTTCATCTTTAGCTACAGATCTTTTTAATTGTCAAATACTTACTACTTAAAAAATAATAAAGTCAAATAACTTAGGAGGACCGAAAGATAAAGCAAGGAAACCATAAGTCATGAAAAAGTAGGAGAAATGAAGCAAAACAATTCTAAATTATCTCTTGAAATTATAAAAAAATAGTCTACAGCAGTTAGGTACTACGGTGATATGTTTCACATGCTCATTGTTAAGCATTCAGGCACCAGCCACGCGATTTCATGGGATTTTAGGTAGCATTTAACAGCATCTCATTTTTCCCCTCCTCTTCTAAGAACGAAGTAAAATTTTTCCTAAATCCCAGGTGCTTTCTGTTTTATTGAAATTCCTTTTAAAGAAAAGTGGTACAGAATACCATCGAGAGAAGCACATGAATTTTATATTAATTACCCCCTTTGTCAGCAGTCAAAAGACGCAGGCTGTCTGCTCCTGAGGCTAGGTCACTATAAACAAACAACGTGGGTCAAGAGCCACAATAGCTACTTTACCTCCTGCTGGCCCCATCTTGTGTGCGCTTTGGCGGGATGGTGGGGGGTGGGAGCCAATAAGGCCCAATGCTGACAGAAGACAGAGGATAGGTTCCCCGAGTGGTGGGAAGTGGGATGAGACTACAGATGCTTGCCACAGGAGTTCCACCTCTGGGTCTGTCCTGTGAAAACAACAGCACAGCATGGAAGGATATACGTGCAAAATGTCTACTGTAATCTATCCGTACCCATCCACCAAAAAGTGGTGTAACAAACTGCAAGCCCACCCAGTGTAGTATTATGTAGCAGGGTGCACATAATCTAGTGTTATATGAAATAATAAAGCACAAATATGTAAACATAAGTCTGTATGTGTTTGTATGAGCATAAGAAATAAGCGAAAGGTGCTATTAACTTTGGAAGCCTACAGGGAGGTGGGCAGGTTCTGAGCTTTTTACTAATATGCCTCTTTGAGTTCGGTTACAAGCAGTATAGAATTAATTTTCTGTATATCTAATAAAGGACCGTGTGGAGACAGTACATATGTTTTTCTCCCCATTCTCTTTTTTTTTTTTCCTTGAGGTCTTTTATTTTAGAATCTAATTCTTTAAACCAAACTTTAGGGTCTTTTGAAGATGAGAAAGAGGAACGGGATTAGGTTTCCAAGGAGGCAAAGGAAACTGAAGTTACAGAATATCCGGAGCATCACCTGAGTTTCAGAAAGGGTACAGCCGAACACAAAGATCCTGAGGCAGGTGGAGGCCACTTGGGATGTTGGGAAAAAGGGAGGAGGCTAGAGTGCTTAGAGCTGGGTAAGACAAAGGAGCATTATCTCCTGTTATAATCCACCCAGGGGCTGGATTATATAAAACCATGTTTCCAGTTATTTTTCCTGTAATTCTGAGTAAAAAAAAACATTTATGCCACAAACCCATGTATGCCCATGTATGCACACGTACACTTACATGAATACAGACACCATAAACCATAGTTTGAGAAACACTGAATTTTGCCCTATAAATGGGAAATCATCAGAAGTAGAGAATTTGCAAGATTTGAGCTAGATGTGAAAGAATCTTTCTGAGCTGGCTATGGTGGTACATGCCTATAATCTCAGCACTCTGAAGGGGGTAGGCTGAGGCTGAGGATTGAAATTTTGACCCAGCCTGGGGCCACTCTCCAATTTATTGAGATCTGTCTGAAAACAAGTTTTAAGAAAAGGGCTGGGATGTAGTTCAGTGCAAAAGTCCTGGGTTCGATCCCCACTACCACAATAAAACAAATAAGCAACAACAACCAAAACCCCACCACTCGTAACTGCTGTATGGGACACAGACTGAGAGTGGGTGGCCAGATCCCATTTGGGGATTATAGAGGGACAGGAGGGCAATGTGACTTGAATATCAGCAGCAGAAGTAATGAAAAGCTATTGGAGTTGAGATCTATCTTTAATTCAAAGCTTCTAAAATTTGCTGATAATTTGGTTGTGTAGTGTAATAAAAGCGGAACAGTCAAATGTGGCTCCCAATTCAAGGGTATGATTAACTGCATGGGTGGTGATGCCACTTACTTAGACACTGAGCAATGTAATAGAAGCAGGTTCTCAAAAGACTACGTTCAGAGCTTCCCTTAAGGTGCACGAACTTTGAGCTGCCTTTCAGACATCCACCCAGAGAAGCTCAGTGGCCCCTTTTGAAGTTCAAAGGGCCACATGGCTGGCTTTGGTCAGTGAAATAGAAGAAGAAGAAAAGTGTGTTCTTTTGACAGAGTTGCAAATGTGTGCGATGTTACTATCTGTGTTGTCACCTAGTGAAGCCACAAAACAAAAGGAAAGCTTTCAGTGCAACTTCTTCAAACGGTGAATCTTGGGCCATTTGATGAGTCATGAAATTAATGCAGGGCTAACAACCATAACTCTTCCAATAAAAAGAAATGTGTAGGATAGGATAGAACAGGATGAAATAGAATATAACAGGAAGAAAGAATAGAATCAGAATGGAATGGAATGAAATAGAGTGGAGTGGCGCGGAGTGGAATGGAACGAAAAGGAACGGAACGGAAATATCAAAGCGCACCACAGGTGCACTTAGCAAAGCCTACACACTTGACAAAAGACAGAATCCGGTTATAAGATGTATATGAACAACAGTAAAGGAGGCATGATGAATGCCTGTACTGGCAAACAATATTTTATCTTTTGTTTACCTGCAGGCTTTGGAATAGATAATTTCCAATTCGGACATAGGAAGTGAGTGTAAATTGATAGAGGAGATCCTTAGGTCATAGCTTCATGTTAGACCTTCCCTGGATGACACTTTTCTACCTTCTCCCCCTTCTGTGTAGCCTGTTATAACACATATGTGATACTGCTACATCCACCAAAGGGTCTGGTCATCACTACCCCATCCATGGAAATTTTGCGTACACTCAAGGACTCTGGTAAAGGTGTCACTTTGTGTATTTATGTTTCCATGCTTTGAGTCCAATTTGTGTGCCATAGTAATTCAGGATCATAAAATTAATAACTCTCAATGTTCCTTCTCCCTTTAAATTCGGTTTTTAGAAGTGAGACTGGAAAGAGAAATAAAAGAATCTCTATGACTTCCATACAGCTGAGTGCTTACTATTATCTCCTGTTATAATAAAAATTCATGTGATAAGACCTTATGTATATTCAACTTCACAGACTTGAAACACTCACCAAATAAAGAGCCACTGAGCTATTGGACGGCCATTAAGCTAAAGGAAAATTATCTCATTTATTTCTCATCACAACTCTGGGAGGGATGAATTAATATCTATTTTACCACTGAGAAAAATTAAGACTCATCACTGGGACTTTGTGTTGCAAACCAGATCTCTCTGAAGCAAGCCCAGCTAGTTAATGATACACCACAGCAGCTTCATCTAAGTGTGCTTGTGTTGGAACTGTTCATGGAAGGATGCGTTCAGCGGTTCAGCACTGATGCAGAAGTACTGCCTGATACAATACAGAAAGCCCTCCCACATATTCTGTGTAAAAATAAAAATAATCCAACAATTGAAAAAGAAACTGAATATTGCATATTCTTATTTGGGCAGCAAAAAAGATACTTATATACCACATATGTTTACACATTCAGAGAAAGCTTTGAGCATGCTATGCCACAGAATGTCAGAGTAGCTGCCCATGGACAGGAAAACTGGAGGTCTAGGATAAGACATAAAATTACTTTTCATTGCTTCCCAAATGCACTGTTAACCAATGTAGTAATCAGGAAAGCTATAGTTCAAATAATTCCTGATCTCCCCAAGCTCATGGTGGGGATACATTTCCCCAGCCCTTTTGAAGGTTAGCCTATAGGGGGCTTACTTTGGTCAATAAAATGTGAACAGATGTGAACTGTGTCATGTCTGGCCTGAAGTTTTAAGAACCAGTGTCCAACTCACCACATTTCCCTGTTCTGGCCACACTGAAAACATGTATAGAGTTAAAATCTTGATCTGCCAGAGCCTCTGAGTGACAATGATCAATAGGGATCTCTTAGTAGCTCACAGAAGATATGTACAGAAAATGAGATATAATCTTTTGCTGTCTTAAGCCACTAAGATTTGGGGTTGTTTGTTATGGCAGCGCTGCCCAGCCTATGCTGGCTGATAGAACATAGAAAAGAAATGCTGAGTACAGAGAGAAACATAAATTCAGCAATCCTACTTGCATTTGTTCACACTTATAAATGAAAATGTGCTTTAAAATAATAGATTAGTTCCTGCATTCAGTAAACAAATATTGATGGGCACCAAATATGTCCTGGGTAGTTATAAGGCACATAAATATTATTAAGTAATATTCACAATATCCCACTCACAACCAGCATAAACAAAAAAATGAGCAAGAGGTTATCATGGAATGATGCGTGCTTCCGTGAAAAGAAAGCCTGGTGATGTTACAAGAAGTTACTTGTTTAGATGGTCAGAAAGACCTCCGCACAGGAATCACTTGGGCTGATGGTTGCAATCATAACAATAGTTCTAAAACCGCAAATAAGTTTCTATAAGCTTTCTTGTAGTTTCCAGGTTTGGAGGCATAGGCTATATTTCATCTTAAATCAGAATAACACCATAGAATAAATAAGTAGCAGCGGGGAAAATAGTAGGGTAATAGAGTACTCAGAAAACCCAGAAGGCCCGGGCCTCGTCCAGAAAGTGAAGGACCGTATTCAGTTACACCTGCAGATGGAATCGATAGAGCTGTAAGTGGATACAGAAGCAAAAGTTGGCACCTCTCTCGGTGGAGGAGGCCACCAATTGAAAATTTATCCCATAAAACATCCATCAAGATAGCAGTAAAAGGGGTGAAATGTGTACACACGTAAAAGCAATTGAAAACACACTTGCCTAATTATACAGACAAAGATATCAAGATGAGCGCTGAAAGCGGATGAAAAACTAGGAGATGTGGAATCTCTATTCTAATGGACCCAACTCCAGGGCTGGCAACATGGCCTCAGGGACAAATGCCACCAATTACAAAAACATTAAAGAGATAATAAAGCCTGTGAAGCATTTCCAAACCAAGGAGGATCTGAAAAAGGGAAGGCGCAGTTCAGCTTTTACCAGCAGTTACTCTTTCATACTTTTGTATCAAGCTAACTTTATTAAATCATTCTGCAAAGGTCAAGTGGGATGTGTCTTTCCTGCACTATTTTCATGTTTCATGACACAGACTGAGTAGCTGGATAATATACACTGTCTTTCAAAGACTGGAAGACATTTACGCCCAAATGCTGGTTTCCTGTGGTGTGATATTAGTCACTTGGACAATGGGGTTTTATATGATGCCGTGAATGTATAGACTCTCAGCCAAATTTTTCTCAAATGTCTGAACATCCTCCAGTTACCAGCCACCAGAAATCCTCTTTTAACTATTTAAAGAAGGTAGTGCCAATCATCTCCACAGCAATGCGGAATGATATTCTCAGGTTGCCATAATCAACACTTTAAATGAAATGATGTATTTAAAAAATACAAAATGCATTGACCTGTAAGGAGAATAATTTTTGAGCTACCCAAAGTATCTAGTTAATATATCCTCTTTTTTATTGTATTATAATAAAGGGCTTTAAACTCTGAAATGTTGACCAGTCCAAAGGAGAATCCCAATATTTAAATTTGTATTTCACCACTGTTGTGATCATTTTGAAAGTGGCAATGAAACAAAAATACACTATACTTGTTTATTAAAATTTATAAAACTGTTCACAAATAAGATGTCATTTTTTTCCTGCACCCTTAACAAGTAGTTAATGTTACTATGACCAATAAAAGAAGGTGAAGAAAACCGAAGTACTACTACATACTGATTATTTGGATTGTAGCTTTTGAAGTGGATTTTCCCCTTTCTACTTTTCCATGTTTTCCAGTTGTTCTCTAATGAGCTTTTACTATTTTTAGAGAGAAAACAGAATTTTAAGTTTTTGAAGTAAATCCTAACAGGCAGTGCCTCTGCCATCCCATTTACCCTAAGGCAAGGATAGAAGTCTCTTACCGTCAGCAGCACATGGGTGCTGTCCTACACTCACTGGGAATGAAGAAGCTAGTATCACGCCTTTTTTCTCTATCCAGTGAGAGAGGAAAGAGAATTAACATTTTTGGAAGTTCACTAGATGTGCCAGAATAATTCTAAGACACATAAAATTAACCCAGTTCATCTCAGCATGCTATGAGATGAATGTAATTTAATTTCCATTTGATTTTAAAGTACCAGCTCAGAGTAACTACTGACCAAAGGATATAAGTGAATTAATAATAAGAGATCAGATCAAGATCCAAAGCCATATCTGACTAATTCCAAAGCCAGCACCCTTTGCAGTGCTACACAAACAGTTCACGTCTCAGCATGACACCCTGCCTCCCTTTAGAACCCCCTCGCTGGAGGATGGGAATTAGATAATACACCACCTCCACTCAGAAGCCCTCAGCTGACCTCCCACTGCACACAGAATCAAGTCCTAGCCCGCTACTATGGCCTGCAGGGAGGCACGAAACAGCACGGCCAAGCCACCCGCACCTTATGCTGCCCTCCATCTCATGCACAGCAGAACAGGGCTGGATTTCAGCACTGCAGATCATGCTGATCCTCTGCCTGGAAAATCTCTCTCTTCATTTCCCAGAGCTCATTTCTTCTCATTTCCGCCAAGGCCTTTCCTATCACTCACTCTCAGGAAGGTTCCTCATTTTCTCTCTGCCTCCCTCTCTTTTCCTTCCCAGCACTCAGCATAACTTCTCATTTTGTGCTCACTTTTTCATTCATTTTTATCTTCCTCCATGCGAGCCACAGACAGCAGAAAACAAGTCTGTTTGTTGACTGAAACCTCAGAAACACTTGCGTGGCTGGCAAATCATCTCAAAAAGTAGTTATCAGATAAATGGATCAGTGTTGGATCTCAGGTCTCAATCCCTTGTAAGTTACATTCTAATTATTTTTTTAATTTCATGAAAAATAAAACAAAATTTCATAATCAAGTAACAAGTTATTGCACAAAGCAGTTACTCAGTACAAGACAGAACCCAAAAAGACTCTCACAAAAACAAAACTGCAACACAAATCTTCTCTTTCAATGAACTGACATAAACCAGTATAAACAAAACCAATTCTTAATATAACTTATAATGTTCATTTAAAATGTAACTTGGCCCACCTGGATCCAACTCTGCCTTAAATTCAAATTTGTCTCACATTCATTTTTTGTCACTGGAACACAAATCTTCCTTCCTCCCCACTCTTCCCATAGATTGCACTGGTCCACTCTGACCTGAGCACAGGATCAACCCCACACTCAAAACAAGTTAAGGTTCATTTGGCAAAGAAGAGGAGAGTGTTAACTATTTAGAGGGTCAAATAACAGATCATATTTTGCCTTGGGCTCTGCAATCAAAAGCCCACTGATTTGTGCCTGCAAAACTCTACTAATAATTTCCCCGAAAAGCATAGATTTCTGTAAAATCCAAGCCAAAACGAGTAAGTAAAGCTCCCCTAAAAGAAAGCCTGCTTCTGATACTCTCCTGGGCCTCTCGTGCCTCTGTTAAGAATCAGCCTTACAGTGTTACACTCCTGTTTTATGAAAGAAGGGGAGCTTGCACGGCCCTGCTTGTGCGGGATCTCAGTGTGCTTCTCTAGTCCTAGAAATGCAGCAGTTTTCATCGGTGAAGTTGCAGGGATAAATAAGGTTGCATCCATAAAGATTCTTTGGAGCCAAAGATAAGCTTGTTATTTTCTTGTTTGCAACTGTTGTCCATTAGTTTTGGAACTCTCAGTAGTAACAAGGCATCATTTAAAAACTACAACCAAATAACCAAATATGGGAAAAAATAAACTATGAAATAACTTTGCAATAAATCATATTCACATAAAAAGCTCTCTTGTGATTTCTCCATTCACGTTCATCAAAAACAATCTCTCTGCTATTTTTGTAACTTAGATAAATTAATGTTCAAGTTTAAAAACCCAGGAACACATCTTATAATCTATGTATCACTTTTAATGTGGCTAAAGAATAACGTTAATAGCTAACGTGTTTTGATTATTCCCCACAGGCTAGAATAATGCAGTATCTTACTTAATCTTCACTAGGGTCCACTAAAGGAATCATCAGTATTTTTCCTTTTATATGGAACTAGAAATCAATTTGGAGAAATGAGGTCATTTATTTAAAATTGCATAGCTAGTAAACAATTTATAAACCACACATCCAAAATTTAAAACTTAACTCAGTGGTTCCCCAAATTGTTGCTCCCTAGCACTAGACTACACAGCCATGAAAGTATTTTTAGAGCATACACTTTTTTAAAGGACATGGAAGACACAAAGCCATGGGGAAAACTGTGTCAGAACAACATCTCCATACTTGGTACCATGTCAAGCCCAGTGGGTACTGGTCTACGAAACTCCCTGGACAGAGGTGAGCCCAGGCCAGCTCCCTTATTGTTCCAGGGCTCAAAAGGCAGTTCTCCAAACTGATGCTTCCAACAATGCAGCTTAGGGTGTTTCCCCAGTCTAGCAGCTTTGTGTGTTCTTAGGAGGAAACCCTGACAATAGCCCTCAAGGCCTTGCTAGACCTACCTCTGACCAACCCCAGTGGTACTTCACCACTCACGCCTATTCACTGGGCTGCAAATCACCCCAGATCACCAGTCCAATCCCCAACCTTTTGACCCCTTAAATCTGAGCCGGGAAGCTTGCACGCTGCCATCCTTACGTTCCAAGCGAGTGCCACACGATGCCACTGCAACCCCTGGAATGCTTCCCTCCTTCCCACTTCTCTCAGCTCCAGAGAAACCAGAGGCAGCTGAAGTGAACTCTCCCCTTGTTATGGTTGATACATTGTGTCAACTTGGGGAGACTAGAGGATTGACTGAGTGACTCAGCAGGAAGCTGGGGTGCTTACTTTGTACACATCCTGAGCCTGGGGAAGAGGAGGGCATGGAGACTGTGTGAGAGCTGCACGCCCCCTGGGTGGGGGTAGGCTGTTTACAAGGTAAGGGAGAAAAACAGGCTGCTTGCAGCCATTCCTCCCTTTTGCTGGTTGTTTTGCTGTGCTCTGCTGCCATGAAGTTTGCCCTCTGCCATGTGCTACTCTGCCTCTGAGCCAGCCAAGTATGGACTGAAACCTCCACACAAACTGTAAGCTAAATAAACCTTTCCTGCCTTCATTTTGGGTGTTGGGTATTTTGTCTCAGCAACAAGAGAAAAGTAACCAAGACACCCCTCAAGGCCTCCTCTTCTACCTGCAAGCTCATCTGTGTTCTTTCCTAGTCCTGTGACTTAAGTAGAAGAGTTGGAAAAGACATCCTCCACCCAGCCCTGGTGTGCACCTGACACATTGCCTCCCCGGCTCCAAGGACTTGCTTACTTCAATCAGCTGACTTCCTTTCTTCCCCACCTTCAATATCTCCATATTTTCTACTGCACCATAACTGACAGAAAACTTAACCTAAGCACAGGGAAGGACCCTCCCAGAACCTTCTTCACCTACTCTACCTTGCTCTTTGTGCAGGGGCTAGCTGTGCAAACCACATGCTTGCCACCTGTGCCCTAGTTTCTACCCAGGCTCAGCAGGGGGAGAGTTTCAGTGGGAGCTGGAGAAGGAAAGAAAATTAGACCAGACCTTTACCCCAGATCCTCTTCTTGAGATTTCCTCTGAGTGTCTGCTAGGTTCCACCCCAGGTCACTCTCAGAACCACCTGCTTTTCAGAGTTCTCTCTCCCCTTATGGTAAACCTGCCGTTCCTACTCCGTGGTAGATCTCTTGCTATCACTAGGTTACTGCACAATGCTTTGTGATTCTCTACACCCCTCCAAATTTGTAAATAAACTCTTCATTCAAAGCTCTTCTCTGAATTTTCAGTTCAATTTAGTGTCTATGTTGGGATGAGACCTGATGAAGGCAAATCATTATTGTGTGAAACGACAGCAGTCTCAGAACCAGATACTTCTACAGGGGCACTTCAGCTGCTGCTGTGTTTACTTCCTGTGAGCTGATCTCTACACTTCCAAGCCCAGAAAGAAGTGATCGATTTCCTCTCAGTAAATGAAATCTACAAACATAAAACTCAACCTACAATGACACCCTTTGATATCCTTACACAAAGCTGGCTAACTTAGCATCTGTATGTACTTGACTCTCCATTGAAGAGTAGGGTATTTGTTTTCCCTCTATACAAACAAGATCAGTAGTGTGTTTGCAAGGATTGGTGGGGGGTGCATACAGCTGGTCCTAAGGAGGAGTTTAAACTTAAAGTTCAAAAAATAAGAAGGAATTTTGGATGTTTTTCCATTTTTAACCATCAAGCTTGAGTTGAGCATCCAATTATACACAGCTGGATAACTGGTAAGGAAGGATATTCCCAGTCAGCCTACATCAAGGAGTGGAGATGGAGAGGGTATTGCAGGTTTCCAAGCAAAAGCAAGGGATAATTATGGGACATCTACAATTCGAAGATATCAATGGATAAAGCAACAACAACTGTTGAGACCATATCACCTTGTCTATAGATTAGTTGTGATTGTACTATTTTCTATGATAATGGGTGTCTGTTTGTCAATAGGCTTTTGTACTTTTATGTTTCTAAAATAAAAAAATAAAAAAATAAAAGGGATAATTATGGGGCAGCATCCAGACTGCCACATGGTCTTCCACCAAGGAACATACAGCTGGCCCATTAAGAAATGGGCTCTTAGCAGGATTTTAGAAGTCAGTTTAAGAAAGTGATAAAGGTAAAGATACATGTTTCTTCTCCCTTGAGTTTCCTAACTGACCCTCGCAATTAAAACACTCAAACTATTCCTCAGAAAATTAAGAACTATCCCACTTTGCTTCATCTGAGATTTTGGGTTCTGTCAACTAGGGATTTCCAGAACTGGCTGTTACCTCTTCTTGCTAGAGAATCTGGTAGCCAGCCCCAGACTGATCTCCCTGTCTTCTTTAGTCTGGCAACACAACAGTTTGCATCATACAAAAATGGAACCAGCATGTCTTTGCCAGTGTATCTGGCCAGTCAGCTACTATGTACTCTTGTATATTCAGGCCCAGGATCACTTTGAAAAGTGTTTCAATGCTGGGAAGACAGTTTTCTCCATGGGTTCCCATGCTAACTTTTGCTTACACATTGATTGATGTCTCAACTCTGTTTACTGACCTGGCTTGTTTCTCTGCTCTGTGAGGTTTTTGTGGGTTTTTTTGACAGCAGGAACTGTGTCCTACATCTCATTATGGCCACAATGCTGGCATATGGTAAGAGCTCAGTAATCCATGCATTGACCAACTAATTAGGAATAAGTCACTGCCTAGCCCTCTTGTTGCACAAGGAGTAGAAAAAAGTAGCATTGGTGAGCATTGTTTCCCAGGCTCAGGAACTCCTGGAATGCTTAGCTGCAGGAGCAGGGAAGGAGGCCAGGCAAACAGCATGGTGGAAAGGCACAGGCTGCTCAGTCTCATCCCTGCAGTTTTCCCAAAGGCCACAGTATCACAGGAGCTTGGGGCACAAGATGTCACCACACCTCTTGGGGAAAGGGCCGAGCAATACTCACTTCCATACAGAGAGGCCTGGGCAACCTCCAGCTGGGGCAATGATGGGATAAAAACACCACCGCATTAGCATGACTCGCCCTCCTGTGCGGCTGCTGGAGCTGCTGCCTTGCCACAGCTTGTTCTGTGGCTTGAGAGGTGGCAGTGGGACTGGGGATCTAACACATCTCCATTGCAGCTTCTCTGCCGCGGGTGTGCTGTGGCACGGACCTCGACCATCACTCCAAGCCTCAGAAAACTTCTCCAGTTTCAATGCAGTCAAAGGCTTTTTCCCAAGCTCTTGCTGTGTCAGCCCTCCTTGCACTCATCTCTGTGGATTCTGAGTCCAGTGGTCCAAGTAGACCAGCTACTGCCCTTACTTTTTAAAAATTCTGCTGAAACAGTTGGGGTGTTTCCCTTTTGTGCTCTAACCCCTCAGTGGTGAACCCCAAAAATCAACACCTAGAGTCATTCACTGAAGGCTTTGCATCTATCCAACTTTAAGATAATTTCGGCACCAGTGTGCCTGCACAAGCCAAATGTCTCTTTGTTCAGAAGCTCACATGAAGATAGTACAAGTGAGTCACTCTTCGTTTATTTGTTTGTGTGCTCAACAGGTGGACTTGGAGTACCTGGTATGGGTGAGACATGAGGCAGGGCTCTTGGGGTACAAAGGACAGCAGTACTGAGGGGAAATCTCTGAAGAGGGTGACAGTGTTTCTTGCTTAGGCATTTGCTCTGAAGCCCTGTGCCTAGTGCTGCTGCTTCCTAGCTCTCTCACAACACCTAACACTCATTTTCGGATCCATGAGCACCTAAGGCTGAGGCTGGTCATGTGACTCCTTTTTTATAAATACCGTCACTGGTCCCTCATGCCCTCCATGTTCAACGCCAGCTCTCTTTATCTGTGATATCTTTATTTATGATTCACTCAGAATAATTGAGGCCCACGTATTTACTCCCAGAATAGATTCCTTCCTTATAAAGATGTTGGTTCAAGTCCCATGTGTTAATTTTAATTCTTAATTAGGTACTGTGGGAATAGAGACTTCCAGGCCACCTTCACAGAAAGAGCATTGGTTAACCCATCCCCTCTCCATTTGAGGTACTTTCTAATCCCACATACATGATCCTGCGATCACAGCCCTTACTCCCGGTTCTACCTGCCAATGTTCAAGGAGATCCCTTGTAAGTTTCCTCAAATATCCACCAATGTCTAAAAATGCATCTTTCAATTAAGCTAATTAAAAGCAGAAAATACATTTATTTACATCACAGATGTGAAATATGATATCTATTCTTAGGAAAACTGCTGCCCAGGATGTACCATGTACCATGGTATATCCACAATTTAATGATCTTGAATTCTGATGATCAGCTTGCAAATAAGTGTATTCAAGCTTGGTTGAATGCCAAGAGTTCAAAGTCTTGAAGAGTGCCTGACTGTGGAGGAAAGAGTTGAGGCCCCAATTCCAGGGAGGGAATTCAGATCCTCGTTTTCCTGGAGACTGACAAGATGAGAGAGACAGAGACAGACAGAGAGACAGAGAGACAGAGAAACACAGAGAGGTCTCAGAGAGTCTAAACATGAGCAATAACAGGTGGATAATAGCTTTTAGAGATAGACATAAAGAAGTGTACCAAAAAGAGATGAGCCGCACATGGCACATTCTGAGGTCAGGAGACAGGAAGGAAAGTGATCATGTAAGATCAGTTTCCACTGTGAAATCCAGGCCCATTACCATTTCTCACATACATTGGGAGTGACTTATTATTTTTTGAAATACCTGTTTTCAAATTGAGCTTGGCATAATGGTAGGTTGACATTATGAAATGGGCATGGCCTGCAGCATTTGGAGAGGTAAAATACAACAGCTTCAGCCAGATGTGGTGGCGCATATCTGTAATTCCAGCTCTCAAAAGGCTGAGGCAGGAGGATCACTGCAAGTTCGAGGCCAGCCTGAGCTACATAGAGAACTCAAGGCCAGCCTGAACTACACAGTGAGACCCTGTTTCAAAATAATAAATAAATAAATAAATAGATAGATAGATAATAAAACATTGTTTTTGGAGTAGATACTTGGTAGAAAAGAAGGAACATGTTTAACCAGACAAGTGTATGCACTAAAAAGGAGTAAGGGGTTATTAAGATTAAGAAAATCTTGCCTTCTGTACTTTAGGTCCTTGGGATTTCTAAGAGGTTTTAAGTCAGTTGACCATTAGAACTCTGCAGTGGTGTTCCAGAATGTTCTACAGCAATGCAGCTGAATACAGTAGCTTCTGGCCAAACGTGGCTATCGTACACTTGAAATGTGTGCACTGAGGAACTAACTTTTTCAACTTATAGGCTCTGAATTACTTTAAACATGAGTAGCCGTCTATGGCCAGCAGTTACTGAAGTAAGCAGTGCTCCTGCAGGTCCATCTGACCATCAGTTCTCCCACATCAGGATTGCAGGAAGCAGAAGAATGTGAGTTCAGCATGTAGGTTCTAAAATCTGACAATGTGGGTTCAAATTTAATTTCTAGCTCCACCGCTGGTGATGTCACATAAGCTCCCTGCACCTCAGTTTCGTATGCTAAGGGCTTCCAAGGATATGAGGATTATGTCCCCCACACAATAACACTCCTCGAGTTCTTGAAACAACACATTTGCTTCTCTGCATTACATACTAGGTACTGCACACCAGGCCTGCCACAATTAGACCCACGGAATACAGCTGGTAAGAAGAAAGGAAGGCGAGCAGGGAGGAGAGAAGAAGGGAAGAAGAAAGAGGGCTGAGGAACAGAGGAAAGAAAATGGAATGAAATCAGCAATAATACACCCCATGAAGACTGAAGTATGCTGCTGAAGTAAAATAAATAAAAATGAAAGCTAAAATAAACATTTTGTGGAGAAGACGGGGGTGAAAATGAAGCCTGGCCCATGCAGGCTGGTGCAGGATGCAACAGCTCTGAGAAAACCAAGGACGAATGAAGGACAGCACCCTGCAGGGCTTTCTTCCATCCCACACCCACAAAAACATAGACCTCAGAGTGTGTTCAGGGACACAGCTTCACGTGAATGTGGTTGTGCCTTTTGTAGTCTTATCTGTCCGTGTAATAGTCTCATCCACAGAGGAACGCTGGAAATCAAGGGCGTGCTTTTGGGGGCTTCCCGTGTCCTGGTTTTTTATTTCTGCAACATTCACCAGCTCCCCCCAGAAAGCAGTGTTGGGCAAGTTTTCATAACTGTTTATTCATTATAAATAGTAAATATTTACTGCACTTTTTACATGAAAGACATTTTTACAACACATTGTTGTTGGCTGAGGCTGCAACACAAGATACTACTACTCTTTTCTATCATCGTTGTCCACTGTGGGAACTAAACTCTATGCCTAGGTTCGCTAACTCACTACGTCATCGTTCTCGCTTCTAACAGGGATGGATTTGTGCCTACCTCATTCATGGTTCTGAGAATAGGAAGAAATAAATAACACTGCCTCCCGCCTTCTTGTTCCTCTTTTAACACTTCAAAGAACAAATTTATTGACATTCTAAAATGTCATCACACAAACATATGTAAACCTCAGTTCCTACCATCTTTTAATGTTGGATATCATTGTATAATTTAAAAGTACATGACAGCCATATGGACATTTCTGCTCTTGCCCTGTCTTTCATAGAAAAGAGAAGAATGTAAACGTAATCATTTTTAAAAGCATTGTTCTGTGACATGGTCTCTAATCAAACGGAGCAAGCCAGGTGTCAGTTGTCCAGCAAATAGCAAACATCACTGCAGTCTATCACAAAGAATTACGAGCTGCAAAAATAAAAGCACCTGCAAAAATATAGTTCTGATTCTGTTTCTATCACCTTGGCCACGGCCAAAGCATCTGTGAGGTACACAGTATTGCACACCGATAAGCAGATATGTGAATGCATGTCACCTCTTCTCCACCATGCCCTTCCCCCTGCCCAAGTTGGCTTCCAGATAAATGTGAATTGGGAAAACATCACCCCTCTCTCAACACTGGAAAAAAAAAACAAGCTTTCCTTCCTGTTAGCCCACATCCCACTGGCAAGACGTGTGTCCGGGGTATTTATTGACAACTAGATTACAAATGAAGATACGATAACAAATAATTTATTTGGGAGGTCCTTTACATCTAGTCTAGCTTCCTAACATATGGTGGCAATTATTTTGATATCAATTTCCAGTGTGTAAAAAGTCAAGGATTCCTCCATTGCTGCTTCATTAAGTGAGCAGTTTTAAAGTTGTTGAAGTATCAGCCTTGGACATCAAACATGTTACACTTTATAGGATTCTCCTACGATAGTTTAGAACGTTCTGCTTGCTCAGATCAGTCCGGATACATCTCAGATTCACACACATACACACGCACGAATGGAATGTTTCAGCTCCTTGATCTTCAGCAATCAAGAGTTGGTATATGTTGATATGTAGCTGGGATAAGCCACTGCCTTAAAGTGTTGCATTTGTTTCTTAACTGTCCCAGATCTTCCTCTTCCCCACTGCTTTTGTCCAACATGTTCAAAAGTATCTGAAACCAACTACTGGAGAAAGAAAAATCAATCCCTTTCCCTTGTCTCCACATTCCCCCCAAAGGGTGATTTGTTTCTTCATTATTCATTTAATTTTCTGAGAAGATTTTTCTCGTGTAGGCTGCGGAGACAGGAAACAGGGGCAGTCTGAGCTCCAAGTGGACAGTTCATTTATGCAATATCTGGCTTGAGATAATGAAAGGCACCTGTAAGGAAACACATGCAAATTTTTAGGTCGTGTTGGGACAATTCCCAGTCAGGGGCAATGTCAGCTACAGGCTGACAATGTCATATTTAATACCCTGGTATCAAAGGATTCAGACTAATATTTTTATTCCTGAGACAAGTTTGACACAACCCCGTTCCCTGGGATTACATCCTATATGATCCTTGCGCTGACCTCATTAAGAACATGTGTTTCTAATGCCAGGGGTTATTTCATTTTGGCCAACCCTCATGTTTTACCTACTGGCAATCAGGTTGTATGTCTCAGCAATTAATGACCACAAGATGTTGTTGACATCACTTAAGAAAATAATTATATAAGGGAGCCCTGCCTGGACCGATCAACCGGCTCTGCCACAAAAAGGATACTCAGATGTAGCTTACTCATGCTTCTAGCTCCTCTTTCTTAAACGAGAGTTGAATTTCTCTCCCTTTCCGGAGTTATTACCCACTAGAATGTCCAAGGCTTACTTTGACCATACTGCCCATATTGGTAGCCTGTGACGGGGTCCATACTGTAGCCTGTGGTGCTATAAGTGGGTGGACAGTAGGACTGCGATGTTGGCAGACTGTCCAAGCTCTTCATGTGGTCTAGTCTCTGACTGCAGCTGGCCGACACCGTGGTTGTGGGTTCCAGGCCCCCAGTGAGAGGCGAGAGCGCATAATCCGTCTGGGGCTGATGAGGCACCCCACCATGGTTGGTCAGGAGTCCCATTACCTAAAAAAGACAGGCAGATTGGAAGAAGTTAAAATGCAGGGAAGACCAGATGGTAGCCCACAGCTGAAAGAATCACTTGAAAGTTCAATTTCTATTTCTTTAGAAATCTGTTAAAGAGCTATTCTGAAGACTGTGACCTCAATTCAAAGTGGCAGCACATATGACATCATGCCCCGTGATAACATCTGACTTCTGTTTCAGAAAAAGGACTGGGGCGGGGGAAGGGAGAGAAAAGGAAAAGAAAGAAGGAAAGGACAAAGAGAGACAGGGAGGGATTGCACCCCAGTGATAAAATCAGGCTGGATTTTCAAAGAAAAGGAAAGAAGTGACAGGAAGAGGGAAAAATTATATTTGTTCATATAGAAAAATGTCTAATCATAGGTCACATCTGGAACGTTCACATGTGATTTTAAACAAACATTCTTTTTCAAATGAGAGCTTGGCGGTAGCTCAGTGGTAGAGCCCTCATCTAGCATGACGAAGACCATGGGTTTGATCCCCAGCACTGAAGAAAGACAGACAGACAGACAGACAGACAGACAGAAAGAAAATTTAAACAAATGAACCCAAATCCCTGTGCTTGGATTCTGGGTCCTCCACATCTCTTTTCACAGTGTTGCCTCTCACAAAATTCCTCTTCTTATCTTGACCACATTTGTGAAGTAGAAAGCGTTCTCCTCCCACTGCCCCCATGCTCCCTGGTGCTTTCCTTGTCTCTCCCACCGTTAAAATCATGACTTGCATCACCTACTTTGATGAGGGGGATTCTGGGAGGCATCACTGCTGCCTTTCCAGCCCAGCACTGAAGTGCTCAGCATCAACACAGTGCTGAATGAACATTCTCCAAGCAATTGCCTCCATTACCAATCCATGCTTCCCACAGTTAAGGAGTGTTAAAGAGGAAGACAAGCTTTTCAACGAGTGTTAAAAGGAAATGCAAACATGTTCTTAAGAAGGTCAGCTTTGTAAATGACCCTGGAGAATAAGATAACTTTAAAAAATAATACCAAAAGGGACTGGTAACAGAACTACTTTCAGATCAGCCAGGTGAAGTGTTTTACAAACTCAAGCTCCCTGACCCTACCAGCACCGCTCAATGGAAATAAGTGGATAATTAATTTTGCAGCTGGAAAACGACCACACAAGAGAGGAAGTGTTTTGTTTTGTTTTTCCTAAAACAATTTCGAGAGAAATCCAGAGTACAGCTGGATGAAAACATACCCATTACAAAGAATTTAAATCCATGGTCACACAGAAGCACAATATGTCCATAAAAGTTCTGCGGAAATGGAAATCAAACCCTAACTACAGGCTCTGGTGCTACATGCAAAGCAACCATCACTCAGTCAATTTAAGCAATAGAATCCTGAATCAAAGGCTCCAGCAGCGGGGAGGTTTGGGAGCTCATCTTGCGTCCCAGAAAGTATTCTAACCAAGACTCAGAAACATGGATTCCATAACTTCCTTTGGGAAGAGTCTGCATAATCTTACCAATAAACAAAATCTTTACAATTAAAAGCTTTAAACTGATCCATCTTCAATCAGCCCCAAGAGATGAGAACATGGAGGGGGGCGTATCTGTCCACCTTCTGTGGATTATTGTAACTGCTCACTCCTCTCCCCTGTCCTCCCTTTCAGTTACTGTGCAAGCTTGTCAGAATGTGAAAGTCAAAAAATAACAAATTGCAGTATACACAATTATAGGAAGCTTTGCCTCCTGGGTGGATTTCCATGTACATGGGTATTTTTCATCCTGGTCTTTCCTTGAGTTTATACTGATAATGTGACAGTATATACTTGAAAAACTCATAACTTTGATTTATGCAATATTTCATTAAATAATATTATTTCAGTCCAAATTAGGACCATTTATTTAAAGAGACACACTTCTTTCAAAGCAAGAAGCATAACTTTTCATGATGGCCTAATGGGCAAGAATAGATAGAAAAATTTTAAATACAGAAACTGATTTTTATTTAAAAAGGAGATGGAAAAGGACAAACATCCTGTAAATAAGCTGTGTTAAGTAAAACACAAGCGCTGGGAAAAAATCAATTTTGTAACTGTATCATTTCAGAGAATATAATTATTCCAGTGGTACAAGATAAAAAAGGAAATATATCTTTGAAATTAATGGTATCATTCATGAAGGTACTTCATGAAACCCAGCTCAGCATGTGTCGCTTTAAGGGACAAATGGAATGTGCTATGTACAGTTATGGTTGGAGAGCTCAGAATACGATTTTATTCAAAACACGTACATTCTCCCATGAGCTATATATGTACATTTTTGTGATAAACTTTTTTAAATCCCCAGCCATACATTTCTCTTTTGCATAACTTTGAAGGCAATAACTGTCCATGGGGTGAAAAAAAAAAAAATGAGGATCCTAAAAAAGAAGAAATAAGTCCTTCCTATAAGCACAAAATCAGCATAAGATATTGTTCATATGGCATCTTTTTTACAGCTTCTGCATTAGAAAAAATTTTAGAACAGAACTGTAACATCTTAAAATATGTCTACCGGCAGATGAACAAAATGGTATCATCTTCAGAGCCACATTCCAGGGTTATAGACGATAATCCTTCAATGGTTCTGAGGTACAGTGCTTGGCTTGCAGGACCCAAGTAAGGGCTCCTAGTTTAGCAATAGCCCTCAGTTCCATAGTCCAGTGCTGGCAGTGGGGGACACAAGAAAGCAAAGAGACCCTTTGCTTCCATGGTAGAGCCCAAGAGATAGACAGTTCTCTGGCCAATGCTTACCTCCACTGCGACAGTCGTATCTCATACACCACCAGTCTTTGGAAGTGCCTAACAGTAAGGAAGGGGGCACCAGCATTTCCATCCTTTTGGTCTAAAATTTAGATTATTAAGTATGTGATTTATTTTCACGACTTTACACTGAGAAAACTTGAGAGAGATACACAATTTTAAGAAGCTGCCATTTAAAAGTTAAGAAGGAAATTAGGAGGGAAATGAATACATCAATAGAAAATGCGCTGCTCTCCTCTTGCAGAAGTTAAATCCTCAGATCTCAGTGGAAGGGTCCCCTTACGCTTTCACGTATGTTTCTTTCAAAGCTACTTTGTGTCTCATGGGGTTCAAGGGAAGCTATGGAAGTTTCTGTTTGTGGCTGATAAATGAAATTCTTACAGTTCCTTCAATAGGGTCATGGAATGTCATCCTTCATATTCCTCCTAAGAATATCGTGAGGGTTTCTGTTATATGTGCGTTCCCTGTAGCACTTTATTATCCCAAGCCTAGAATAAAACCTTCATTTGTTGTAAAGTGGATTTTTCTTGTTGCTGTTGTTGCTCTTAAACCATGAATAAGCTACTTCTACTATCGGGGTGGCATTTTTGGTTTTGTTTTGTTTTGTTTTTCTTGTTTGGTTGTTTTGTTTTGTTTAATTTGGGATGGGGGAAAGCACAATTTCCTATTCCACAAACCACTTCAAAGGTAAAGAAACAAATTCAAGGCTATTCAATCCTGCCTGTTGAACCTTAGCACATCTTAGGCAGTGCCAGGTAAATCCAGGAGACAGGACAACCAGGAAGACTTTCCCAAGGGAAAAGCTCGAGGCATGCTCCCTGGCTCTCAGTTTTTCCTTTGAATTGTATACAACACTTAGCTCAGGCAAGGGGCAGGATCTATTAAGCAGATTTCCAAACTATTATCTCCTGCATGCCCTCCAGACACAGCTTCTACGCTGTGCTATGAATGACCTAAAAACCACTTCAAAACCTTGGCATCTTCTGCTCACACTTAAGTCAGATTCATCATTTGTGTTATTAGAGATATTTTCTGAAGATCTCCCCAGCCTCATTCCAAAGTTCCAGAATTCCAAATAGATTGTTTATATCTTGATTGGAAGATTATATGGTTCAGGAAAAACTAACTCTTGACAATTGCTTCATGCCGTATTTCTCTTGAATTAATTTTCCTATTGTAAGATTAAATGTAAAAGATAAAACACAGTTTGCCAAATTAAGATTTACATTGAGAACGACGTGTCTGGAAACTATTTGTCTTGGCCCAAGCATCATGGTTTTGCCATCAGTTGAAAGCCCTCGGAGCTTATCAGAAATCTAAAATGATTTAGCAAATTAGTGTGTGTATCCAGGCACTTCTTTTTCCTTTTCTCCTTAGGAGGAATCCTGGTTAATGTCTTCATTTGCGTTTGTGTGCCTAAATAACCAGATGCTCTCCTGACTTCACATCTAATAACACACATTTAGTTTCTCTTTCTCAAAATACCGTTGTGCACCACAGCTTGGTATGATACAAAAGAGGTTTCATTTTTCCCTTCCTTTTCCTTTCTATCCTGCCCTCCCAAAGCCTACTGACTGCATCTTTTATTTAGGTCCAATCAATTACCACAACCAAACAAAAATGTTTTTGTCAGGATGGGTTTGGCTGGAGTTAACTAATAGTTAAATTTCAACAACTCTATCTTTGAAGCTGAAAAGCCACAATTTAAATGGCAGAGACTTTTCCTGAAAATATACTTAGATTCAAATGCCATAGGAACTATCCTGCAGTTAATTGACATCTAAATAATTAGATTTTTGGTCCTGTCTGTTTGAAAGCTGTGGAGGGAAGTTGCCCCAGGGCAGAGAACCTTGTCACCTATCCTGAGAGTTAGGGCAAGGGCGAGCTGACCTTCACCTGCATGGTAAAGGCCCAACTACCTAGGTCTTTATGTTTTTATGTTAATCCTTAGCTCATATTTTACAAGTAGCTATGTTTAATGCATGATGAAAGAGTATGAATGCCAGACAAGTGTGGTTCATATGCTGCATATATTTCCAATTTTATTTGTAAAGAGAACGGTCAGAATTGTCTCAGTTAAATTCTATGGTTATATATATAGAGACATATATATATGTATATATAACGTATAGTTTATCAATTTTTAGAATGTTTATTCCTCAATAGAGCTATGTAGTTAAATTGATAGCAAAACTATTTTTGTATTTTGAGTTTGTTTGTTCGTTTGTGTGATTGGTTTTATGGTGATGGAGATCAGACTCAGGGTCTTGTTCATATGAGGCAAGCACTATACTACCTCCAAGCTACACTCAGGCCCAACAACATTCTTTAGAGACTGATGACAGAAATGTAAATCTAGGCAAATAACATAGAAATAGCTTGCAAGGGAGACGTATGTATGTTGATATATACTTACGTGCATATGTGTGGTTTATTTCTAGTCAGTGATGGACCACCATACCAGGTCCATCTATACTCATAAAATAAAGCTCATTATGAACAAAGGTCATTGTACTTAAATGAAAAAGTACAGCACTGATTACAGTAGGCATTCAACTATGTTAGACCATCCCTGCACATAATAAAATTCTCATATGTTTTAATTCATGTACGCATACCTACATTTAATATGCTTTGGGACCATGTGTACAATTAATATGATTTATGAGAAAAGAACACGTGCAATATTGGGAGGGCATCACATACATATTTTTTCTTCTATGAATGAAAAAATACAACAGGGCTGAAGGAGAAATCGTCAACCCAGAGCGTATTAAGATGGACTGACGGAGCCCTGAGTAAACTTGGGGAAGTTAATGATACCCTCTTATCTAACCCTGACACATATGCAGCATGTAATTTACAGAAGCTCTGTCCAGGGAATCTTGACAAATGCTCCTAACGATGTCAGGGCAATGTTCCATTCTAATGGAAAACAGATGTGGGTCACATACCCTCATTCATCACTGCGCACAGAATCCCAGACTCTTTCTGGGAAGAATGACATTACCTGCTGTTAATTCTTCTCACTGGGGGAAAATTCTCACAAACACAGTAGCCTGATGAAGAGTGTGCACTCAGACCCATCGCCAATTCAAGTCCCTGCCTGAGAACATGACTGTGGAAAATCAAACATATATCTTGGTTTCATTTCTTGACTACTTCAGACCACATATGCTAAATATTAATTGACCCTCTGGGACTTAATGATGCTAAATATAGAAAGGGGGAAAGAAAAACTATGCTCAGGCATCCCACAATATTTCAATAAGGTGGCACTTAAAGATTTCTCTCTTGGCCTGCGAGTATGGCTCAGCAGTAAAAAGCTGGTATAGCATGTGTGTTGCCCTGAGTTCCATCCCCAACACAATAATAATAATAATAATAATAATGATAATAGTAAGCAAATAAATAATAAGCATAAATAAAAGTTTTCTGTAATTGTCCACAGACTAATCCTATATTTTTAAAAAACTGCAGGAATGATTCACCCTGATTATGTTTTAAAATGCAAATTTTGTTGAACCTTAACTGCTCAGCTCCCTCTGACCCTCACAAATATCACAATAAACTAGAAATACCTTAACTTTCAGCAAGAAGAATTTTAACTCTGCCTCTCCCAAGCAGAGAATGTTGGGCAAACTATATGAAGTATGACTGAACACTAACAAGTGTGATGAAATTTTTGCAAACTTATGTCAATAAAAGACAAACTGTCATTAATCTCTTCAAAATTCTCCTCCACGTGGAACACACTTATCCCAGCACCCTTGCCACTTTCTGAGGCAGTTCTGGAAAGCCTTTTTGTGAGTGTCTTCAGTTGCACTGGTTGGTGGCCCCGAAGTCCTAGATTGATTCACAAAGTTTACCTTTCCCACTTATTTTGACTTTGGAAAAGCACCAGATGTTGCAAGGTTTCAGAGCCTCTGAATAAGGTGGATAAGGGTGTATGGTAATGTTTTTATGAGCTTGTTTCTCCAACGGATGGTACTGGGCAGCAGCGTTCGCCGTACTATTATCACGCCTTGTAAAGCTATGAAAGAGGACTTCCAGAAGTGCTTCAGAAGATCTCCAGTGCAGCTTCAGAAAGCAGCAAGAAGGACATGACAGCTGTGTTAAAAGGAAGGGAAGGGGCCAGGGACGTAGCTCAGTGGCATAAGCGCTTGCCTGGCAAACTTGAGGTCATGAGTTTGATTCCTGGGACCAAAAGAAAGAAAGGAAGGAAGAGAAAATTTGCAGGAGGAATGGCAACACATCTTTTACTGTAATTTTTTTTAAATTTTAAACAGTCACTACATATTTTGATCACACCTTGTATTTCCTTTCCAACATAGAGGGCAGACATTCTGATCGGTCAAAGGAATAAAACTGTTGCTCAGCTCAACAAGAAAATCTCTTCTTTCTTCTAGACTGTGTGTGATCTATGCAAATATTTCTGCAGCTGCCTAAAATCACTGACATAAGACTCCATCTCCAAATGCCTGAGGACTATAAAAGAGATGCTTTCTTACTGGTTTCTTCCTGTGAAGGAAAGCACATCCTTATAACAAAGAACATACTGGAAGGATGAAGTGGTGCTTTAGGGTGCTACCAATAGGTGTCAGGAAATGAACTTCTACTAACCCCGGAACGTAAGGGACCATCTTGCCAAAGTCTAAAAATGAACATACATTTTAGGAAATGCTTTCTGGTCTGTTTCACAGGCTATTCAGTAAGGTGAAATAAGCATTCACTTAAGATATGTAGAACATGCAGCAAACCTACCAATGTAAGAAATCTGAGAGTATAGGCTTCCAGAAAAATATTCAATTTACAGTTGAATATTTTGAAATATATGACACAACTAAGCTAAAATACTACCCAGCTTGTTTGTTCCCGAACCAGCTTGGGAGTACCTGACCGATAACAATGGAATGCGCCCGTTCCTAAACACCCAAGAACTTACTGGTGTTCCAGATCGTACACCGGGCAGTGCCTACATCACTCATCTCATGGACAGCTTGGTGCAGGCTAACAACCCACAGGGCCCCAGTGAAGGCTCTTTGGCCTAAGAAATTAAACTGACTCCTGAGTCCCTAACAAAACAAAGTCTTCATAATCAACTGATTAAAAGAATGTACCCAGATTGTTAACTCAGAATTATTTAGTTAACTTGTCACTTACTTCCCAAAGTCCTCCTGTTTTACCGATTGGTTTTTGCTGATGAGACAGAACATCACTGTACCTCAGGACGCCCTGCGCTTGAGCTTCAGTGTCACACCTCCAGCTCATTCAGTATCTTGTATTGTAGAAGAAGGAAAGTATGGGGCATTTTTATTTTTTGTTCTGGTCTTGGTTTGTCTCTGTGGTATAAGGGTTGAACCCCAGGGCCTTCACACTGAGCTACATTCCCAACCCTTTGTTATTTTGAGAGCGGGTCTCACTAAATTGCAAGTTGCTCAGGCTAGCCTGGAACTCATGGTGCTCCTTCTGCTTCAGCCTCCCAGCATGCTGGGACTATAGATGTGCACCTCCACACCAGCTACAGTATGCTTTTGAAAATACATTAACATCAATGCTATATTTCAATAAATCAAAGCAAGAATAAGAAAAGAAAAATAACAGGCCGACCCTCTCCCTTCCATACCCTTAGCCACATGGAATGAAGGACAGTGGGTCAACCATTTGATTTCCCAAGTGAAACATCAGTGATTTATAAGAAAAAAAGAACAATTATTGTTTTCAATAAGGCATTATAACCCCTGAATTATCAGTTCATTATTCATAACTCCTTCCTTGTTAGTTCAGCACTCAGGATTGGTGGCATGGTCATCCCACAGTTAAGGAATTTTCTCTTCAATACAGAAATACCATGTGAAGCTACAAAATGCACTTTTATGATAAACGAAATAAGGCAAGTACAGGGAGAAAAACACCACAGGCTCTCACTTACGTGCAGAAGTGGGCAAGTCAATCTCAAAGAAACAGAGTGAAGCGTATTGGCAGAGGCCAAGAAGTGTATCGGGGAGGAAGGGACAGAAAGAGAAAGGTTTATGGATCCCGAGGTGCAGTTGGGTGGGGGAAATAACTTCAAATGTTCCAGCAAAGTAGGATGACTATGGCTGACCGTTAGTTGCATATTTCAAAATAGCCACTAGAGAGGATTATCTAATGGGCCCAACACCAGAAAATAATCTGTCTGCGATAACAGACATACCAGTTAACTTGATCTCACTGGTACACACTGTTCACATGTATTGTAAGATCACACTAGATCCAGGAAGGATATGCAATTACTACGTGTTGGTTATAAAGAAAAAATATATTTTAAAGCTATACTGTCTCAAAAGGCCTCCGAATTTGTCATCTTACACTGATCAGCAGGGGCAAGTAGATAGCCAGTCTCAAAAACTCTCATTTACTGACCTCAAGCTAAATGTCAAGAATGATCTTTTTAAAATAAATTACACTCTACTTTGAAAAATATCCACCTCTGATAAAACCCAGACTGTTTGGCAGAGCAGATTCTTTACAGGAAAACGAAAACAACAACAAACAACAGTACACAACTAATGACTGAATCAAGTCTTCTGTGCCCACAGTACAAAGCACACTTTCAGCCTCTAATTGAATAAATATGCAAGTATTTAGATTTCGGTAGATACTGCCATTTTTCGAATGCAGTAATAAATTGAAAGCTTTACGTTGCATTCCAATCACATATAAAGGGCTTGATTCAGACCTCGCATTAGACTTCGGTGAAGGTTTTCTGCATATTACTTACTACAAAGAAAATTTTTTTATTCTAGTAGCTTAGTCATGAGCTGTGCAATCATGCTCAATTTCTTTTTCTCCTGGGTAGCTAGAGGAACTCAACTGGGCCTAAGCACCAAGGGGCCACTGCATTTGATTTGTCTGATATTTAGAAGAACATGGCTGACAAGAGTTTCCATTTTAATCAACTTGGCAGACACAAAAATATTAATTCAGCAGGAAAGGAGTTCTTGTGGCTCACTTAGTGGCAAGATGAAAGATGCAGTCATTGGCTGCTGCTTCCTCCCTTTCTGTAAAAGGATTCGGGACAAGCTGTTGCTACTCTCACAATTCTCCAAATCTAGCTAACTTGAGATCCCACAGCTAGAGCTGATATAAACCAGCGCTCTCTTCATATTCTTGAATGGTAGCCATGACGGCCTGCAGAGCAAAAGGAAAGGCACCGGGTCAATTACAGCCTCCATGGATTCAACACATGGCTAGGCATGGACATTTGCACCGCAGACCAGAACCCCTGAAAAACATAATATGGCAGACTGGAAATATGCAAACAGCCCACGGTTCTTCTGGTATCCCTGAAATAAGCTCATTTATGACCATAAACATCCTTTAATCTATGTGAACACGTGAGACTTTTCAAGCCTGAGTAATGAGCTCACAAGCTGCTTTAGAAAAGAAACAGGAAGATACCCAAGCTCTTGAGAAGCATCAGAATGTCTCTCCTTCCTGGTTTTGTTTGACACCCAACAAATCTCTTTAATTAAAATCACTCCTTTTCTTTCACAGATGAATTTCTGGAAAGTGTAAGTGGAATGAAGGGTCTCCACTGGGAAATGGATTGGTGGCAGGCCACCTGCTTGTCTGGTTCTTCACAATGATAAAACTAGGTTGAGGGCATGGAATTTGTAACCTGTGTCAAACACAAAAACCAAAATGGCTGATCAACAATATTAGCATCACACAGCTCCAGGATGTGTGCCCCAAAAGTCCAGAAAAACTGCACTCTTGAAAGGGAAGCAGGCTATTCCATAAGGGTAAACCTTTCCACTTGTACCTGCATCAACAGCACAAGAAAAAGGCAAAGAATTTCAAGCATGGTGAAAAAAGATTTTTGCTGAAACAGATGAAACAGAAAAGCCCCCACTGCAATCATTTTTAGTAGTCCATTTTTAATAACTATCTCCACCCACATAGTAAGCTCATCCATAGTAATCCCATCCTTACATCTTCAATGAACACACAACCATCATCTTGCCTTGCAGCTAAAGAATTTGAGATCATTGTTAACACTGTAGCCCAAAAAATGACAAGCAAAATCAAAAGCAGTCTTGAGTTTTGTGTACACATATTAACACTTAAATGCTTCTCCCTAATAAGTTTCAGGATTAACAAATGTTTGTCAAAAGAAACTGTGCTGAGCAATTGAAATCTAATTTGAAATGGAACCACGATAGTCTAATACATATATGCATGAAATGGAGACACTGCCTAATAGGCATAGCTGACACCAAATATGCAATTTACATACATTACACACTAATAATCTCCATTTTAACATTATTCTTTAAAACCAACTGGATGGGGAATGGAGTTAAAGGTTTCCTTTTGTAAAACGTGAATAAGAACAGAAGTTGATCCTGGCATCTGATGCCATTAAACCACAATCTCGTTAGAGTAAAGATGTATCTGTTCTTTCTGGCTCTGTTTCAGAGCTGGTGCCCCGGTACCACAAGGCTGAGATGATTCAAGCAGACTTAGATTAATGGTCAATAAACTTGATGAGATCTACAGACCTACTCTTTGTTCCTGAGTGCTGAGGGCTGAGCAAACATTCAAGCATGTTCAAGGCTGGTCCACAAATATTTATGAGAATTTTCCTCCTTTTCTTAGTAGATTACTCAGGAAACAGGACAGGTGTACTGGTTATTCGATTACCTCTTCATCAAAAAGGCAAAATTTGAAATGAGACTTTCAAAGTCTTACAGCCCTTACCATGGGGGTTTATCAATAACAGTTAAATATTTTCTGAAAGAAAACCTTTGTTATAATTTGAGCCTATTTTCTTACTTTGTCATTGGTTTCACTCATAAACCAGAAACTAAAATCTGCCCATCTGCTGTAAACATAAAATGCATTCATATTAATCCAGATTTATACCAAATGTATTTTTAAGTAATACTAAATTGAGAGATACTCAAAATTTATGGCCTCTAAGATTGCAAAGAGGACTTCCTCTTTTTAAGAAGGAAAAGGCTTAAGGTGAACATAGGAAGGGCTGGGAAAGCTCTTGGATATCAAATGGCTCCACAGGAAAAAAAAAAAAGCCAATAATATAAGAGTGAATGAATCAAAACCATATGGGTCAAATTTTCCCGAAAATACACAGTTTGAAAAATTAAGGAGGAAAAGTGCTTGGCAAAAATGTGTTTTAGGTTTTACCAAACCCAAAACATTTGAAGAATCATTTGCAATGGTTGATGAACCCTAAACGCAGCCAAGTTGGCCCATTCTTGTACACTAAAGAGCAACAGAAAAGCTTCCCAGAGACCATGCAGCCCACTGATACTATATTTCACTAAAGAAATCGTTGCAGCTGTCACCATGGCACTGAGGGGTTCATAGCAGTAGGGTGGAGGTGGGGTGTGAAGTGATAGAAGTTTGTTAATTTAATTGGCCTTGTTTTGGGGGTTGTCTATGTGTGTTTTGGGGGTAGGGGAGCAGCAAGGGTAGTATTTCTTGCAGAGGAAAAGTTAATTAGAAGAATATGGTCCAAATGTTAATTAACCTCATGTCTTGAGCATATGGTAGTATTTCTGTGCACTCCATATTCCAAGTGAGCATTCCTTGTCCCCTTGCACGTGTAGCAAGGTGCTAGGAATGTACTCCCTGGGGACAGAGAGGAAATCAATGGTCTATTTTTTCCCAAGCCTTGCATAGCCCCACACCACGCAAGCACAACCTTACAGAAAAGGCTGGCTGATGTGAGCAAGGAGAAAGCCCTCATGAGAAAGAGCTGAAGGTTTCTCTTGGGGAGGTGCTCTGTCCTGTATTCTACACCCCATCTCCTGGAATGGTTATGCAGTATAGTTTCCGGGAAGGTAGCACAGTTTGAGGTTTTCAATCCATCAAACTCTCACCCATCACAGAGAATCTCTGTCCAAGTTCCCTTGCAGCTCTAGTCTGTGACAGAATGTGACACCAAGCACTCCACCTGTGAAGCCATTTGACCAAGCCTGCAGGGAAATCAAGTCAGGTGGCCAGGCTGGAGCCCATAGAAAACTTGTTGGGATTTTCTGCTTCCTCCGGCAGAGACCAGCAACCAAGATGTACAACTTGTGTTGAAGGAAGAAGAAATAACAACTGGAAAACAGATTTGCCTCTTAACCCTGCCCGAAACTCCCTCTGTCATTTATGATTGTATGACCTTGGCTCCCCACGAGTACAATGGGAATATAAAATTGTTGATTCACTCACAACAGGAAAAGCTGCCAGCAGCTACACAGTGCACAGACCCTTTCAGCCACTCAAGTAAGGCTATCACCAAACTTTTGAAAGGAATTCTTTTGACATTGTGAGAATTAGACTGGGATGAATATGCATCAACCCACAGCTCTGCTACCTGGTCATCTGGACAGGTGCGCCTTCCCTGGGGCTCTGCGTCACATTTGCATCCCATGAAGCAGACCTTCCCTGTGCGAAGGATCCAAGGCTCAATGAAGCACCATTTGGCAAATAACTATGATTTTTATTTTACCTTTCAAAGAACCTTTGCTTGAGAAAGTAGACATGTTAGAGACACCAAACCAAAACCAACTCTCGCTCAGCGACAATGTATACAGAGAAATGATTCACCTGCCTTTGTGATTTCTATTAATCCCTTGACAAAAAAACCCAGGAAGACTATTTTATAATTTTTCATTCACATTCTAGTTCATAATTTCCAAGTCTGAATGATTAAAAATATACCAGTGTTAATGACACTAGTGAAAACATGAAATAAAATGCACATATACATTGTAATAGGTCATGTATACTCCACTAAAGAGATCTACAATAAATAGACCAAAAATTACTCAGAAAGCTTTACATTCACTTCAGTTTAACTTAATAGGTAGAGAAAGGTCTATTAAGTTAATGATGGTGTACACAGGGAGAAAAAGGCAGGACACAAAGTTACATACACTATTATCACAATCACATCTCTGTCTTATTTTAGTAAAACCGGGAGCCTTCTCATGGAGCTAGACTTTTTACTTTGAGACAGAGTCTTCCTAAGTTGCTAAATTGTCCGGACTGGGCTTGAACTTGTGATCTTGCTGCCTCAGAGTGCTCAAATTACAGGCATGCACCACCACATCAGGTTTTACTATGTTTTAAGTCTTAAAGCTCAAAAAGAGCCAGAAAGGAACATGCAAGAATATCAACGGTGTTTCCCTGGAATAATGTTTTTCTCTTCTAAAGACACTTTAAAAATTTTTCCATTTTGTGCAATAAACATGCAAGTACTTTCATTATTAGAAGATTTTGTTAGGTTTAGCAAAAAAGTATGAATTAACCCGAAGCTAAAAGTTTAGAAAACTAGTCTTCACGAAAGTTTTCTTTTTTAATTTAAAAAAAAACCAAAATTTCAAAACAAGATAATAGCAGGGTAACAATGGGGTGACACATTGCATATTATTATCTTTAAATTAGTTACTCAGGGTACAATCTATGGGTATTTAATTGTCCAAACGGTATTAGCACGAACCTTTCTTTTCAAAAAAATAAGAGAAATTAGTAGTATAACTATTTTGTGTGTATATATATATATATATTTTTGTTTTGCTTTTCCCTTCCTTCTTTTCTCCCTTTCCCCATCCCAGTTTCTCTTTCATTTGAACAGCTTCTTCCCATTTTACAACTAAATTTTTGTAAAATACAGTGAAAACTGTCTGCCCCTGTTTTGCCAAGAAGCCTGTTTCCCCCTCACTAACTCACGGACTATAATGGAGATCCTCGGTTTTAGATTCTGATCCCAGTTCTCTCCCTGTTCACCCTCCAGCTGACCGCAGGAACCATCTGCATCGTAGCTGACCAGACAGAGTGGGGCGGTTAGAAGAGTAAGTGGAGAGGAAGAGACACAGCAATCGCAATACTAGCGCCGCTGTTAGTGTTACATAGTCCCATATGTTAATCTGCCTCCTCCATAAGCAGTAACTAAAGAATCACCACGTCTTTGCTTTAGTTAGCAGGTAAACAAGATTGTTAGATCTAAGCTCTATGCCTCAAATTTCTCTTTATTTTTAATGAAGCCAGCCAACCAAAACTGGTATAAACATCGCTTATCTAACTAGAGGAATTCTTTTTTTTTTTTTTTGGTCTTTTTGAGACAGGGTCTTTCTATGCAGTTCAGGCTGGCTTTCAGCTCACTTTGTAGCCCAGATGGCCTCAAACTCTCAGTGATCCTCCTGCCTCAGCCTCCTGACTGCTAGGATTACAGGCATGCACCACCACACCCAGCTATAGGCATTCTTAAGAAATGATCAGTTCCAATGAAATCTGAGCCTTAATTACAATTTTCCTAGGCCATTATTTCATTAATGTTGGTAAGATACAGATTCACTTCTCTTGTTCTCTAATTTCACCTAAGGAAATAAGGAGAAATTTCATATTACTCATCTCTTTTTCTCACTCATTATGAATGATACAAGAACTGAGACAACCTGGGAACCCAAGGGTGGGACAGAAATATGTGATAGAAATGCAAAATATCTTGGATATTTACAAGGTAGTAAGTAATTAATAGAATATATAAGAAATACAGTAAAACTGTTATATTTTCATTGCTTGATGTTAGGATGACTCCCACACTACCACCAACCCTTGAACTCATCTCTAACCTTCATGAGGTCCAGGATTACCCATTGGAAGTTCAAACTCTAGCAATTCAACTTATATAATGTTTACACAATACAGTGTGATACAATTGTCATTGGGTACAAAACCATATAACACAAGAACTAGCAGTTTCACTACAGAATATCGGTTTGCATTCTTTTCATTATGAGTGAACGAAACAAGATGCTGAGAAATGTTAATGGGACGCTGCATTTCACCTTACAGAAGTGCCTAGGCTTGGAGTTTACTTCTCTTAAAACTTTCAAACAAATCATGTTCATGAAAAGCTTTTCTGTGGCCGCAAACTACTCAGGTTAAAAAATCACAGATAACTGCTTTAGATGTTCTGTCTAAACTGTGGGAGAAGCTTATCTGCAGTGAATCTGGGCTTTCTAAAGATGACTCTATCAGCCTAAGCTCATGATTGTCATGCAAAATCATACTCAGGAATGCCACTGCTTAGAAGTCAAATGCATTAAAGTCCTGTAGGAAGCACTTCCAATTGTTTTCATGTTGTTATTTTTCAGCTGAGGTTTAAAGCTACCTCCTACTTTTGTACTTTCTATCCCAGGATGTGCTATAGGAATCTATGAAACTTAATTACATTTACTGCTACAAAAAAAGGATTTATAAACTTTTGCCTTTAGGCGGAAATGTTTATTTCATTGCCTTTGCTATCCATTCTTTTCAACTCCAAGGGCTTTGAACTTTTCAGCTGCTCAGAGTTATCACAGTAGCGCAGAGTCCCAGAGCCCCACTCCTAAGAATCACACCACAAGTTGGAGAAAACGAAGAAGGCCAAGATATATGAGTCGTTATTTTGGCCACCCTTTGTGCCATTAAAATCTCATTTTCTGCCTATTAGAATGCCCTCTTGGTGCTTAGGCAGTGGTGATAGTCAGTGATTAGTGTGTAATTGAGTATAATTGTCTTTTCACTTTTCATTTGTGTCATTCTGAGCTTCTCTCTGTTTTTCTAACCACCAGGAGGAAAAAGGAGGTCGAGAAAAGATAAAGCTGTTAAAACTCTCACTCTCTCAGCCCTGAAGAGGTTCTTGATTGCAATTATAGATTGCAACCTCTTCCCGACATTTCTCCAAATTTAGTGGAGAGCTCTTCTCACCACCTGGGCCAACTGTGCTCTAATAAAATCAAGCGATCTATATTTAAACAACTGCTAATAATGTCAACCTCAGACAGATGCCACATGTAAGAAATTTAACCATCTCTCTGACATGCAATTATCAAGGCAATTTATTAATATGATATCCCAAGGAAAGCTCATAGTCCAATGCAAATTAGAAAAACAATTACAACATTCAAATATTTATATAATCCTAAAGAGCAGCCATTCTCCTAATTTGTGCATTTATAACTCATTTATTTCTGAGTACCGCAGTGATCAGCTGGGTCTCTCCACATCATTTGTCTTCTCCTTCTCGGATTGTGGTATCAAAGTTTTGATATTTTCTTCTCAGGTACTTTTGCTCAAAACCCTATCCACTCAACACATACCACTGGAAACAAGAAATAAAACTAAAGTCAACCTGTTTGGGGTTTTTTTAACCAAAATCCAGAGCTGTGGGGAGAGGAGACACATGACAAATGCCTCAACAACTAAGTAGAAACACGAAGTCTCAGTGATTACATTAAAAGTCATTTGAATTTTAAGTCCAAGCTACAGCATTTTCTGCAGTCTGTAAGAAGGGTAGAGAGAAAGGAAACTAGAAAACTAAAATCATGTGGCTTGTATAAAGAATACATTATGGTTTAAATTTGGCAATTCATTATACTACTGCCTCGGGGAATTGACTATTTGGTTCTGGTATACAGCAAATCATCTGTCTAGAAACACGGGACTGACCTGAGGTGAAAGGCCATTGCCAATGGCGGGGTTCATGGGATTGGAGGGCCCCGACGGAGGCACAAAGCTGTCTGTATAGCTGGAAAATCCATGCCTGGTGCTTGGGAGGCAGTAGGCAGAGCTGCTGTCCGGATTCGAAGGAATAGTGCTTTGGTGTACGGTGCTTGGAGGAAGTGGCTGAGGTCTGTGAACGGTGCTGCTGGGATCTGACACGGCTGAAATAAAGAAGATTGTCAACCAGAAAGTTCCTCTGCAGGCCAGCAGAGCAAGCTCAGTGCACAGTGTCCCAAGTCACCTAGCCATCAGCGGTATATACTGGTGATGTTCACTGATGATTCAAACTGTATTTCCTAATGTGTAGGTGTAAAATCATTCAACAGATAAAGCCATGTCTACTTGCGTGCGTACTTGCAAGTACATAACTTAGATATACACTCTCACAGCACATTCACCCAGAATATGAATGCAGAAATCCCATTCACAATGATATGCTATCAAGTCTCTTTTGGTAGTGAATACTATTAATACTATTAATCAGTGTCACAATTGACCAGTATGTCTGTGAGTCTCAAATTTCTTATCAAATGCACTTTCACAGCACCTATATATTAATTCAATGGCAGTTTCACATGCCTGATATGCTGTTTTTCATGATGCAAAACACTTGAGTCTTGCAATTTAACATTAACCCATTCAACTCTAAGTGCTAAGAAATAAGGACTTTATCAAATTATTCCTTTTCTACATGACCACTGCAGTTAGTAACCATCACAGAACTGCAGCTAATTACAAACTGGTGCACAAATGTACTGCAGTTAATAACCACAGCAGAAATAGTGTACAAATGTAGCAGTAAATTTTTAACAAAAAAACAAACCCCGTGTTTATTTAAGAAGGTTGCTTTGCTTTCAAATACTGTAATGGCATTATATTACAATACCGTTTATCTGGAGGAATTCAGATATGTTGTGGAATAAACAATGTTTCTGAAATGTGACAGGAACATTTAGGACAACCTGATGTCACATAATTGACATACAAACAGCATCAATGTCAACATCATAGAAAGAATTCACTGTATAAAATATCTGCCAGGGAAAGGGATTGGAAGTTACAGTTTAATCTCCCTGAATCTCCTTCTTTATACCTTGTGGAATAGATGTGGGCTGGTAAGAGGTCTCCGACAGCTGGTATGTTGGCAGGGTCGGCATGGCAGTGGGAGGGAATCCCCCCGGAATGAGATGGTTGAAAGCCATGAGTTGATTGGCCCCAGCTTGCTTCCTCCATCTTGCACGGCGGTTGCTAAACCAGACCTATGGATTTAATTTAAAATTTGAGGATTTCACTGATGAAATAATAGTACATTCTTAATGAATTTTTCATGCTAAAACAGATTAAAGGCCCCTTACTGACAGGGCAAGTAAATGCAAGAGACCCCCACCCCGCCTTCGGTGTTGTTGGGGAGCACTGTCAGGCTGAAAGGAGAGTTGAATGGCAGGGGTCAGTACAAGAGCATCGCAGACTGTTTGTGGTACTGCAGCAGCCCCTGTGAACCTCATGATGACCTTGGGCAGAGATCACAGAGCAGGAGTAGGAATAACGAAAACACCCCATTACTATCATCAACACCCACCTACCGCACAGACTACAACCTTTAAGGAGGATCCATGAATCTCTTTGACTCCCACTTGCCATGTGTCCTAAATTTGGCCTGGCCTGTTCCATACAACAAGCACTGTGTTTCTTATTTTTATTACCCTGTCCCTGTATTACTATCGTCTTTGTGAGCACAGCTCCTAGAGAGTCATGTCAGAAGAACAGAAGGATAAAGAAAAGGAACCATGTTACCATGTTTTTCACCATGTGAGATGTTGTACTGATTGATCTCAGTGGAAGTAAATGCCAAAGAAAGGTTTGAAAACAGGAAAGCATTTTGTATCCAAAATACAATTGATGATTGGTAAAAAAGATTCTACCGGTTATAAATATTCTCATTTTTATATCAAGAGTTACTAAACTATGACTTGAAAGCATTGGGCTTAGGAGGGGACAGAAGAGGAGGAAGATAGGACCTGGCACTCGTATGATTCCAAACTTGACCTTATGGAGCTCACAAAGAATTCAAGGAGACGAAAACAATTACTCATTAGAGGAAGAACATCCATGTTTGGAAGTACAGAAAGACAATCAGGAAAACTTTCAAGTAGAGGCCAAGTTTTAGCTCATTTTGAAGTTTGGGCATGATTTCAATGAAAGATCACTCCAGACAGAGGTCATGGTATAAAGCAGAAAGACCAGACTACCCCAAGAAAAGAAGAGCCTTGATTTCCTCCTAGGGCAGTGTGTAACATTTACACAACACAATTGTAATTTTTATGTCGTACAATTTTAAAAAGTGAATATCTTGACCTTTTTGAAGTAGGAAACCCAAGTTAGCAAATATTTCAACCAGGCAGCTGAGCAACATTCTAGCACTCATCCAAGCATTTGCCTGCACAGTGTTTTGCCCTCTCCAGCCATTGTTTCAAGGTATTGGTCAGGAAAGTAGTTTGGACTTCCTCAAAACATTAACTAGGCCTTATGTTTCCAGCAGGAAGAGAAAGTGAGTCAATATTTTCCCTATGTTGATACATGGTTGATTTAGCCTTTTACTTAACAAATTGTTACCTGAGTAACAGAACCATGAGGAATGCTCAATATTAGACCTGCACCAATTGCATTTTCTCTTTGCAAGTCTGAGTGTCTGTTACAATTTTCTAAAATGCATTACAGGAAGAAAAACCATATCTTACTAAGGAAAATCTTGGAACAAACTGTGTTAGCCTGAGAAGGCTGAGGTTGGGAAATCAGGGTTATTTTCATGCTGTACCACCCACTGGAGTCACAGCTTTATATTATAAAACCTCAAGATTAAACAGGCACTCTTCCAGCTCACACGAAGTGGTCCCTCATACTTTCCTAGATCATACTTTCCTAGATCAGCTATACCCAGTGTATCTCCAGCTTATGTGCTAGACTGTGAGGAGAATATAACTCCCAAAAGCTCATATATGCCTTCACTCATGCATATTTACCATTCTCAGTTACAGTGCTGAGACCCACCGTGAAGAATTCAGAAACCTACACTTCCATTGTATCAGAGCATAGAGCAAAGCTGTCTATGCCAGCTTCCTCCTAAATCCTTTGAATAAGTAACCAGGTTCGATCTGCCCAGAGGGTGGCTATGCCCAATCTCCCTAGCAATCTGAAGCTAGTATTCACTCAAGGTTCATTCTAACTATACCATAACCCAAATTTTAAAAGCAAAATTGCCATTTCCCAAATTATGTGAAATCTTAACTTTCTATAAATTCCTTCAAAAGATGAAATCCACACAGACTAGACATGTAAGGATTTTGGAGGTTGTGCTCATTTTTTCCAAAATAATAAATAAATATCAGATACTGAGTAAATCCATTAGGATCTGTATTCTAAAAACTCTTATGTTTATGATACAATGTCTATTATATCTACAATAAACCGATGAAGATAAATAATTGAAAAGCAAATCTATACTTAAGAACAAATCTTCCGGAGGTTTAAGCTTCCCAAAGGAAAGAATTGAAATGTTGTTTAAGTTTAAGATAAATAAATCCAGAAGGCTTTTGCTGAGAAAAGTAGGATTTAATGAGGACTGGCCTGTTTGTCTCTGGCCACTAAACCAGAAATTTTAATCACCTTCAAATGCCAGCCTTCTGTATTCTCTAGCACTAGCTGAGCTGCCAAAAGAAAAATGAAAGGAAACATACACTAAAGTTGAAAGTTCTGCATCCTTCCCTTCACTGTACTTAGAAACTCACAATGTATCTTCAATTTTTAGTAGAGAAAAAAATGCCCCTGAAATGACATTCACTATAAATGAATTATAAATTCATATAAATTCCTACCAAATAGTGATACTCCTGGAAAGCTGTTAAATAATTCCCTTCATACTCAGAAGTCTTAAATAACTCCATATTGTGTCACTAATCCCTAATAGGTTACCAATGGATAATCTACCGAACAACAAATCTGTGTGACTGTAACAGACTGAATAAGTTCATCTAAAAATAGGTGGAAGGTACTACTGACCCAATTCCAGTCTAGAACGTTCTGCTCATTTTGAAAAGAATACCAGTATCAACAGAAATGCACTGGCCTGGACTCATGTTCTAGAATATTTGTCATATTCGACAACATGAGTTTTCCATCAGTGCTTTTTCCAGGAAAGCAAAAACAAGTTTTACCCAGTCAGGTACATACCTGCAAGGCATAGTATTGACATCTCTAACCCAGTGTAATTTGCCTCTCCCTGCAGTACATTATATGGCCCTCCACATCATTCTTAGCATGGGCAGAAGCGAGCGCAGAGACACACGTTGCTCGGTATCTCGTTACACCACTGAAATTAGCTATGATTACATGCGCAGTATCACAGTACATCACAACATTTCATGTCATAAGCCACAGCCTGACACATTATCATCTAGCCCCTGGACTTTTCTCTACGTATGTATCTCCCTAATGAGTCCAGCCATAAAGTTATAGCCACACCTTTTAGAAAATAATACTCCATGGATTTCTGGACTAATACAATGTTCAATGATTTTTTGGTGGCAAAATTTAAATTGGTTGAAAGATTCCCATCATATTATGATAACCTGAAAAAGAGGACAGTCAATTACAAAAGAGGAATAAGATTGTAATAAATTTTTCTCTTTGTGAAAAGTAACTTATAAGCACTAAACAATTATACACTGGGGAAAATTTAGTACTCTCCATAGTAAAGATATATGAATATATTTTTATTCAAATGAAATAGGTTTTCCAATCTTCACGCCCTCACTTGCTATTGTGACTTGAAATGATTTCTTTATCACTTAGAGGGCTTGTTTTCTTATCTGCCAAATGAAAAACATATATATATATATATATATATATATATGACTTCACAGGAATTTTAACAATTTAAAAATGCAATAGAATCAAAACACTGTAAGAAAAATTTAGGAGATATCATGTGTTAAATAAATATTAGCTATTAAGTTAAAATTCTCACATTGACACCTCTCTGAGAAAGCCAAGAATTAAAAGCTTGTTTTGTCGTTTTTCCCTCTGTAGTGTATAGCCAAAGCCTTTTTGTGCCAATGGGTCAATAGGAAATTGCCTCAAAACACCTCAGATAATTGAAAGCCAGTTTGCCTTGAATGAAGGCTTAGGTCGAATTTGCTTCCAAGTTTAATGGGTTAGTGCTAATTGTCCCACAGTGTGAGCCTAATTTTGCCCATCAATAAATTACTAGTTCACATTTTTGGTGTCATCCTCAAAGGCAATCTAACGTATATTCAAGATGGGTTATTTCAAACGCTACTTGAAAAAAAATGGAGAATTTAATACTTAATCCTCAGAGAATTTACAACCAGATGATAAAATGCTCAATGAAACACTAGATTTGGTGGTGTCTGATGGTGCAGCATAGTACTTTCTAAGTAGGTAGGTTGGAGCCAAGCTGCTGGCTCTACCAGACCCTTTCATTCACGCTCATCTTCTTTCCTTTCCTTTCCCATGCCATGCTCTCCTCCATACTCCAATCACTACTGCAACCCAGCTTGGCCTGCTGTGCAGAGAGCAGGTTACCAGGGACCATGGACACAGCAAAGGCACACTCGACTGCATCTGGATACCTGGGGAGCAAGCTCGCACAGAGAGCTGTGGGAGGACCATATTTTTGCTTCATTGTGGAGTTGAGAATATTCCACATCTATCCTAACTTCTGGACTATGTATGTCTGTTAGAAGATGATAAAGCTACCATTAGCTTTCCTGAGAACCCCAAATTATTGATGCAAATTGATCCTAAGAGATCATGTATCCTAGTACTTTTTAATTTGCAGGTGGGAGATGGTATCTGAGAATATAGTGAAGGTCAGGGACACTTTTCCTAGTTAACCGTTATGATGTACACACACACACACACACACACACACACACACACACACCTTGTGTACAAGCCCCTGATCTCCTAGAGTCCATCCAAGATTATCCTGATGGTCCGTTCACTCAGACTGAGACCATTTGATCTAACTAACCCCATATTTTTTAAATTTAAAAAACAAAAAACTGAAGCCCAGTAGGACAAAGTGATTTGCTTAAAATATACTTCTAGCAAGGTAGAATCAAAACCCACATATGCTGACTGCTGGTTCAGTGCTGTCTCCACAAACAGCTTCCTACCCTGTCTTCTGCTATCTCATTGGTAAGGTACTTGCCCATTTCATGACATGGTTATTAAAACTTTTGCACAGCACACATATTTATAAGTAATTCTGTCCTTTAAAAAGAACTGTAATCTTTGTCACTGCTTGCGTTAAAAAGCCAGCTCAGTGAATTCAGTAAAAGGTCTTTTTGTTGTTCCTTCTCATGGGCTAATGGTCTTTGGTGTATACCAGCTCTTAGATTTTACACTCAGATGTAGCCAGGAGAGATACAAAATGGCTACTCTCAAATAAATTTTTAATGTAGCACTGACAAAGCCCTACTCGTCTCTATCAAGAAGGGGGTATCAAAACAACTTCTCCTCAAGGGGAAAAATAATGGAACGTAGATGGTTTGGAGTTTGGGGAGTTTAGGGTTGGATTTCCCAGGTGCCTCAAATTAAACTGACTCACACTTTCTGGCTATCACTCAAAGTGCGTTGACTTAGCTACCGCTTTCCCAGATTCTCCTAAAAATGCAAGGATTTTCTTCTGGCATTTTAATCAGTGATTAACTACTCCCTTCTTTTTCCTGCTGGGTTAAGTAAAAGATCCATATGCTGGGTGTTCTAGGGTATTTGTTAGGCTGTAGATCATAGCCTGGTGCAAGACATGATGTGTCTCAGGGGAACTAACGAGGCCATAAGGAATGTAAAGGGTCACCGGGTTAAAGCTACATTAAGACAGCTGTTACATTAATGAGGGCTTTGCTTTAGAGAGGAGCGCACTGTATAGACAAATATGAAGTGCTCTTTATTGGTCTGATCCCATGTCCCCTAAGTTAATGGGTCATTATTATCATCATTTGACATTCATTGACCAGATGAGAAAGCTGGACACTGTACGGCCACCTAGCTTTGAAATTCATCTGCGCCCCCATCCTTGTTTTTGACAAAAGCAGGAACGAGGTAAAGTAACACTGAATGCTCTTCTACTTTGATCATCTTCACTGTCTCATCTCTTAAAAATACAAGTTTTTTTATTCAAACATAGTTCAGAACTAATAATCTATTTTAGGAACAGATCCAGTAGGTGTGTTTGCCCCGCCATGCAGTGTAAGAGCTGACTCTTGAGATATAGCGGGCACTTGCTTCACATCTAAGCCAAGTAATCCTAGAACCATAATAAACAAACAAACAAACAAAAAATATATGTAGCAGTGTTTTATATACGTTATCATTATATTCAGATATTATAGAATATTGGCTTTCTCTGCCAACCGCACTGGGATACAGAGTAAACACATTATGATCCATGGTTCACGGAGGTCATGTCCATACTGTGCCATGGGGAGGAACACTCTGTATCCTCATGAAATGGGTAGAGGACCCTCAATATTTCTAACTGTAAATCACCAGCCCAACACAACTTGGTGTGTCTGTGACTCTTTCACTCACCCTCCCAGCCACCTCCAGCTTATACAGTCGGCTGCACGCATCCACCTCGGAATGCCTTCCACTATGGTCCCTTCGTTGCCAGTCCGGCTGTCACTACATATTCTGCACCGTGGCCTGTGTTGCCATCACATCAAGCGTGAACTCCCCAGCCTGCAACCCAAGCCTTCCACAGCATGTAATCAGCGTGGCTACCCAACCATACCCTTTCTACCGCCCTACCACTTCTTACACTAAGCCAGCTGGACAGGAGAAAGATGAAAAATCACCTTCTGTGTAGCCCAGGCACTTCCAGCTACCCTGTTGGAATATGAGTTACGGAGCCTGTTACTCATATGCTCTCCCTGCGCTGGGTCCAGTAAATACGGTAAACCCTCTATTTATTTCAAGATCGCTTCTTTTCTTTTTCTGCACTCACACTGCAACTTTCCCCTCTCTTTTAGTGCTTATCGTATACGTTTTGTTTTAAAGTCCTTATGCAGTCACTTCATTACCCATGTTAGACGGCAGCTCCTGGAGAGAACTGTCTTAGCTGCTCTCCGCACTTCTTGACTTTCCCGGCACCATGATGATCATTTGGACAGTTGAACAGAATAATCCCTCTCCCTAGACTCTGCAGCCTGCAACAGACTATTTCTGCAAAAAGCTGTGATTGGAAAGATAATGGATTGCATATGTGCCGATCAATCTTGGTACCACACGAACTAAGTAGTTCTCTGCCAAGATGCCAGCCTGACTTTGACCATGAAATTCAAGTATCTAAAAGTAACGCACCACATTTCCTGATAAGGTCACTTAACCACTGGGACAGTGAGGAGTTCCCAGACACCTCAACTCCTTTGTAATCTATAAACTTAATGTGAGAGGAAAAGTTTATCACTGTGGTAATGCAAACATTATTGTACATCAACAGAAACATATTACAACCACGTAGACTTTTCCAAAGGGCTCAGCACACTTGCAAGAGTTCAAAAGATAATTCAACATGATCTTAAAGTAACGTAATTACTTGAAATGCTTCCAGACTACAGAATTCTTAAAGAAAAAGCCTTTGCCTTATGCACTTTGGTACATTTTCCTAATGGAAAGGCCACAGGGGCGAAATGTGTGGGATCCAATTCTCTCTCTATTAGGTACACAGCTGTGCAACCTCAGATAATTACTTAAGCAGTCTAAGTTGCTGTTTCTGCATTTATGAACTGGTGAAATTAATAGTATCAACCTAGGGTTACAGTGACTGCATGAGTTAATTTGTGTGAAGGATTTAAAGTGGTCCCTATCACAGGATAACCACTCAAATTGTGTTTGCTGTAAACTGGGTACCACTCCAATATCTGTACAGTGCCTGGGGAACAGTAAGGATTCCTTAAATGAAAAGCCAGCATGGGTAATATGAAATTCTGCACACCTTAAATGACAGAATCATATTCTCTTAAATCTAAAAGTATGCATCCACCTTAACACCCATTCCTAATATACTTTCCTTGGATGAAACTACATCTCAGAGGACAGGGTACTCTGGGTTTGAGTGAACCACGGATGGCTGGATCTCAGTACCTGTACTCGTGCCTCAGTGAGCTTCGCCCTCTGTGCCAATTCCTCCCTGGTGTAAATGTCAGGGTAATGGGTTCTCTCGAAAGCACGCTCCAGTTCTTCAAGCTGTTCTGCTGTGAAGGTCGTTCGGCTTCTGCGCTGTTTCCTCTTTAGCGGTAAATCTGGTTCAGAGTCAATGTCAGAGCCTTCATCTGACTGGGGTGCTGAGGCTAAAGGCACAAGAGGAAGAAAAACATGATAAAATATAACAAGAAAAGCAAGTCTGACCAAGCCACAATGATGGGGATCTTAGTCTAAAGTTCTATCACAGTGTCATCCCCTGGACACCGATCCTTTCCGTGTTGTGATACATTACTAAATGAGATTTAATCTGTTCCCCTATCCTACACCCCTCTACCTAGGCAGAAATAGTTTTCTGGGCATCTGTCATTCTGAGCTCTCAGAAAACAGGGTCAGAAGAGAAGGAAAAGAAGGGAAATTATGTATGGATGTATATACAGGACAGCTAACAGTGGTACTACTGTCTTCTGTTGCTTTACTGAAAGGAACAGTTAATGATTACTTGTTTGATCAATATTGCTTGTCTCTATTTGTTTTCCTGAGAAACCACTTTGAAGATATCAATAGTAATACAATAACCATTGTTAATTTCCTACCACTTTGTCTGTCACTCTGTATTGTTTATATTGTTCTTATGCTATTTTGTAAATAGATGTCTGTTTGCTAATGTTTTCCTTCTTTTATTTTTAAAATTTAAAAAAAACAGGGTCAGGATTATTTCATTTTTACAGCTTTGTATTTAGTGCTCAGTAGGCACTTCACTGGTGTCTAATGAATAAACCACATTTGACTTGGTTTCTGATAAATTTCCACCAGCCTTTTCACTGAGAATTCTGTTAACAAACGTGATTCTTTAAAAATATGACAAAATCAACTTAATAATCTCAAAATCTAATGAAAACAAACTACTGTAGGACTTCTACGTGTTTATAAACCCTATTGCTCCTATTTAAAAATCATGTTTAACATGAACCTCTTCAAATTCAAAGACCCAATCCAGAAATGGGCATCTGAGATGAATACACACTTCTCAGATAAAGAAATACAAATGGCAAATAAATATATGAGAAAATGTTCTACATCTTTAGTCATTAGAGAAATGCAAATAAAAACAACATTGAGATTTCATCTCACCCCAGTAAGACTGCCAGCATTAAGAAATCAACCAATAACAAATGCTGGCGAGGTTGTGGAGAAACAGGAGCTCTTCTTCTACTGCTGGTGGGAATGCAAACTGTGGAGATTGGTTTGGAGATTCCTCAGCAAACTAGGTCTAGAGGCCCATTCAACCCAGCTATTCCCCTTCTGGGTACTTTCCCAGAAGATCTGAAAACATCATATCACCACGATATATGTGCACCCTTGTTCATAGCAGCGCAACTTGTAATAGCTAAATCGTGGAAGCAACCCAAATGTCCATCCACTGAGAACTGGATAAAAAAACTGCGGCATTTTTATATAATGGAATATTCTCAGCTATAAAGAAAGACAAACTTGAGATATTTATAGGCAAATGGTCACAATTAGAGACCATAATCATAAGTGAAATAAATCAGATGTGCATATGCAAGCAACGTATTGTATCACTAGTGTAAGAACCTGAAAGTGAGAATATAAATTAGGAGGTATGAAAGGAAACTGCTCAAAAGTAAAGAGAAAATGGGATGAGGGGAGGGAGAAAAGGAAGAAAGGGATAACTATGTATGTATGTATGTATGTATGTATGTATATACAGGATGGCTAACAAAGTTGCACTATTGACTTACTTCGCTTAAGTGTAAGGAACAGTTAATGATTAGTTGTTTGATCAATCTTGTATGTCTATGTGTGTTTTCCTGAGCATACACTTTGAAGTTATCAATATGTAATACAACAACCATTGTTAATTCCCTGTCACCTTGTCTGTAATTCAGTTTTGATTATACTGTTCTTGTGCTGCTTTGTGTCTATTTGTTAATGTTTTCATTCTTTCACTTTTAAAATTTTTTAAAAATAATGTTTAAACGTAGTATCTCATAAGCAGATCTTGGGAAATGCTTTAAAGATAATCTATGTTTTCTTAATGTAAACCTAAATAACTGATCTAAACAGAAGGTAATATCGTTTACTGAATTCTCCCTAGCTGACCGTTCAGCATCTGGACCCCTGCCTATTGGGGGGGTAGCTTCTGAGGTGCCCAGTGCAAAAAAGAAAATGTGAGGTTTCTTCTCAAAAATTATTACAAATGGCAGGACAGCAGCAACAGAGAACAAGGCCCTTCCCCATGGGGGTCCTGAGCAATAGGACCTTGCTACAGCCTCTCCCGCAAAGCCTGAAAGACAGGTCAGATTTTAATGTGCAGATGTCCAGAAAAAATAACTGGGAACTAGGGCATCAGCTAAAATTTGCCTTGTTGTATATTATTGAATCTTCTCCCATAAGAACGTGATCTGACTCCTACAGGAAGAAGAAGCTGTGATAAAGGTAACAAAGTGGGAGGCACAAGTATTGCCGTGTCCAGGCCAGGCTTTGACAGTGGGAGGAAAGAGCAGCAATGTCCACTTTCCGCTAGGCATACACTAGGGCTCCCGCAGTAAAAATGGGTGGTGCCTTTAACAGAGCACCTGTGGCCTCCAGAACATTCTTTGGTTTGAGGATGCATCAGAGCAGGGCCTTGAGTGGGTCAGCAGCCTGAGACCTGTTAAAAAGCTGCCAGGAACGGTACCTCAAATTAGAGGAAGAGCCTTGCTCCCGTGGACAGCCAAATGTATACTGAAAGCTCCCCAAAGAATTGGGGGATTTTCCAGAGAAGAGATCGAGGATTGCTGTTACCAAACGGGGACAGAAAACTATTGGTTATTTATGTCATTGTCAAGATCACTCATTTACACCCTTAGACTGGTCAGATCTGGACAAGTACAGGTGGCACTAGAAGCAATGTAAGACCACAGAATGCTGTAGAATGTCCCATATGTGTAATTTCCTAACCTCAAATTTAAACCTGCTGCACAGAAATATGAATTTCATTCTATTTCAACATAAATTATAAGTTGCCCCAAAATATATATCCAAAATGGAACCATAAGAAGATCTGAAAACATCATATCACCGCGATATATGTGCACCCATGTTTATAGTGTTGCAATTTGTAATAGGTAAATTGTGGAAGCAACCCAAACGTCCATCCACAGAGGACTGGATAAAAAAAACTGGCGTTTTTATACAATGGAATATTACTCAGCTATAAAGAAAGACAAATTTGGGGCTTTTGTAGGGAAAAGGTCACAATTAGACGCTATACTCATAAGTGAAATAAATCAGAGAAACATATGCAAGAAACGTATTGTATCACTAGTGTAAGAACCTGAAAGTGGGAATATAAATTAGGAAGTATGAAGGGAATCTGATCAAAAGTAAAGAGTAAATAGGATGAGGGACAGGAGAAAAGGAAGAAAGGAACAAATATGTATGTATATATGTATATGCAGGATGGCTAACATGGTTCTAGTATTGACTTATGTCACTTTATGATAATGAACAGTTAATTAATGGTTGTTTGATCAAGATTGTATGTCTATATGTGTTTTCCTGAGCATGCACTTTGAAGATATCCATGTGTAATACAGCGACCATTGTTAATTCCCACCACTTTGTCTATAATTCAGTTTTGACTGTACTGTTCTTGTCCTACTTTGTGTCTCTTTGTTAACGTTTTCCTTTTCCTGCTTTTTCTTTTTTTACTTTAAAAGAAGAAAAAAAATGAAGCCATAAATGCGGTCCTAAGTTTTCTAATGCATTAATGTGTTCTATGCACAGTGTGAAGAGGCAATTAAGTCAATCGGTAAGAGAGCGTATACGACAGTACTGCAACTGAAAGCAAGTGCTTGTGCATAAAACCAAAGGAGCCATAATGCGCTGAATTGTAAACTTCAAAAGTTCCCAGTGCCAATTACACACACATATATTTGATAAATGTGAGCTAAACTAAGTGAGCAAAAATCTATGCATAATTGTAGAGCTGTGGTTTCCAAGCTTTGGACCATTAGAAACACCCCGAGGTTTTGGTAAAACATAGACCTCTGGTTTCCTTTCACTATTTCAGGTCCTGTAAGTTTAGGCTAGGGCCCCTGAATTTGTATTTCTAGTGCACTTGCTGGTCACTGGTGCTGATTCTCCTTGATCCAGACATACTTGCAGAAACATCTCTATTGTATGTTCAAATTAACTCTTTGCTCTCACAAATTTTTCTAGAATATAAAATACTTCCTACCCCAACTTATCAAAAAATTCATTTCTCAATATGTATTTTAGTTGTAAGTAACATGCTCCCTAACAAACAAATTACTAACTCCTCTAAGAAGACAATATATTGCTATGAAATACTTTTCTTCCAGGCTTCCGGTTTCTCTTGCTGACTTTTGTTTCCAAAGAGAACTCAGGTGAAAAACTCAACATCTGGGGATTGCCCAAAAGTTTCCTCTGCCTACGAGAACCCTAAATCTGCTTGCAGATTCCCTGACTATGGTCCCATTAGGATAAGAGTATGTGGAAATTTTCATGTTTCCTTTGGGAGTCTATGGGGTTATTAAATTCTCCCAAGTAAATATGATATGCCATGCACTGTCAGGTCAATTAATCAAAATCATCTCTGGTTTTGGAAGAAAAAGACTGGTTAGATTTACAAGCACCAGCAAAAATTGATCTTGAGGGTCAATACCACTGTGCTTCACCTTAACAATCCACATCACCCAGAAGACAAGCTCTGTGACCACAGGCCCTGCTATGCCTTATTCGTTGCTGGAACCCTTGGAACATAGTAGGTGCTCAATAAGTGCATGTCAAATGGAGAGAAGTGCAGGTAACATTTCGCTTTTGGTCTAACACTCTGATACTATTTTACCTCTAGGAGCTGGGAATTCTGCTCCTGCAGGTCTTCCGATGTTTATTTAGAAGAGTTTTGGAAGACTGTGATGCTCAGAAAGTATTAGGGAAGTGTTGTAAGAATTTATAAGCCTGTATTTTCAGGGTTAATAATTATCAATACTTCTTCAGAGAGATTAGGGCTGTGTGTGTATTCTTTAAGATGAGGAACTACCGCTAACTAGCAATTATAAAGACACAACTTTTTAAGAGTTCAATAGGACAGCCTGCACCACCACAAATAAAATTTTCTAACAAGCTAACAAATCACTACTTTTAGTTCTAGACCATTTATCCAAAAGCAATGGAAAGCTTTTCTCTAACTAGGAAAACCTCCACACAGTATCATTTCAGAAGACATTGAGGAAATGACTTGCCTGATTATTACACTGGAAAATTATTTGAACCAACTGATCATTTTTGGCAATATGAAGCCACAACCTTACAAGTTAATTCTAACTTTTCCCCATGTATAAACCCCAAAAGGATGTGGGCTTTAAAATATGTAAAGTCAGCAACCCAGAGATAATTTACCAGCAAAGAAAAACTAGCTCTTTCTAACGATAAAAATCCTATCATTTCTTATGTCACTCAATAGAAATAAAATTCATTGTTTGCATAGAGTTTAATTCACAATAATTACCTGAATTTGAATAATTCCATTTTTACCAAGAACAAATATAAAACTTAAATCCCATTTTAATAACATTCAGAGACTATGTTGCTGGAATTCATTTATTTTATGTACTCAGTTTCACTCAAACTACTAGAACAAATTAGATACTAGATCCTAAATATTACATGAAAGTAAAAACAAGCCTTTCTCCCAGGCAGCTTGATAGAAAGAAATTATATATATTTCTGTACAGAACATCTAATCTGTAACTTGGAAGTCCACAGCAATATTGGCAAGACAAGCCATCTAAATGAGTTAGTAAATTGCTAGAATATAGCAACTAGATTTAATATATTCTCTTTGAACTCTTACTATTGTACACTCTTAGTATTAGAGGGAGATGTTCACTAACATTTAAGTTGCTCAATCATATTCTCAGATACTTCACAAACAAAATGTGCTTTATTATTCATTAAATACAGCTATTATTCCCCAATTTTGAAATTGCAGAATAGCTCTCAGGATAAAATATACATCAATACATGGGGGCTGGGGATATAGCTCAGTGGAATAAGTGCCAGCCTGGCAAGCACAGGGTCCTGAGTTCAATCCCCAGTACCGCAAAAAAAAAAAAAAAAAGAGAGAAAAAAATACATCAATACATACATAACACACAACCTTGCAAATGGAAACTTTATTGCCTTAAGTTGCAAAACAACTCCCAGATTTTATTCCAATCTATATTGTTATTCAATTTTGAAAGATTAAACTCTTATTAGAAGTCTTTCAGAATCCATTATCCGATAATGTCACAAACAGCCAGGGAGCACACCTGTCCTGGAGGATGACGATGACTTCTCTCCCTTCCCTGGGTAATTGCACCCCAGCCCTCATAAATACTTACGCAGTGCACAAGAGGAAACTGAGGCGCTGACGGTAAACAGGTCACACAGCTCAGGAAGATAGGATTAGCCCAGCCTAACACAACTTCAAAGGATTCTGGGTATCCTAAAGAGTGTTGAGTTCCTTTAACACACACACACACACACACACACACACGCGCACGCACGCACGCACGCATGCACGAACACATGCACGCACGGACGCACGTCATTTCACTGATGGCCACTATTGCTACCATTTCTCCCAAAGTTTCAAGAACTGCCCAGAATCAAAAGTAATTTACAGAAATAGTACAGTTAGACCAATACTGGACACCAAATCAAAAAACGTCCCAAAAGAATTCAATTCACTTGAATAAAAATTTATTGAAGTTTATAAATATATTAAAATTTTCTCTGGTTCTTAAACACTGATGAAACAAACATGAAAAGAATTGATTTTACGCAAGTACTGTACAGATTTTAGAAATCAAAAGAGCCTAGCCATTAGCAGTGTCCACTAAGAATGATCGTTCCCCAGTCCTAACATAAACCATTCCCTGGTCCTAACACCCACAGCCAACCTGAAACCTAACATTTACAGCAAGCAGTTGAACTGATGACTTGTTACATGTCTTTATTAAAGTCACCTTTGGGGATTTTTCACTGCAATCCATTTAGCAAAACACTCAAGATGTATAAAGTTCTGCTTAAACAAAAGCACAAGAATCAGCAACTTGAAGCATTCTGGAGTATTCCTACATTACTCAGAAAAAATTCCAGAGTGATCACGAAAATGTCACCTCTCTCTGAGTACCTGAGTGTTTCAACTCTGAATTTTGTAAGAAAATTCATTTCAACTTTTTCTACCTCAAGCTAACAGAGCCAAATTTTCAGTTACCCCACTTATTTCACATTAATTCTCAAGACTAAACTTGAGAAAATGGACATTATCATCGGTAAAGAGGAAAGAAGACTCTAGAGTGTGACAAATGTCATACCCCAAGGGATTACAAATGATTCCTTTGGAAACAAATCAAACCGGGAGGAGAAGGCAAAAGTGTTACCACCAGCAGACCAAGCATGAAGTTTAATTAAAGGAGGAATTACAGAATTAGAGAGTGTGTCTTTGTCCACTAGCCCCTTGTGACCCCTTCTGGAGCCTCAGGAAATATTTCATCCTAGTTAACACTATTATATATGAAATCTTGCCTCAATTTTATAGGGATTTAGTCACATGGAATTCTGTAATTATTGGTTTCCAGATAAACATAATTCAGAGATGGGAGACAGGCAAAAAATGGAGAAACAAAATAATTCACAACCATGAATTTGGCACATTGTCTTTCTTCTCAGCAAGACTTTTCATTTGAATAATTAAAGAATCAAAACATGACAACCATTTAAACTCTAGGTTTGCCCTAAATATAATACATTGCGATTTGCAGGCATGAGGAGGAGGTGGCGGCAGGGCCATCTGCGGAGAACAAACTTCCTAGTCTTCCCGCGTTTCTCCAAAATGACTCCAAACAAAATCCCACAAGCTTTTTGTTAGTTTTTGTCTTTCTGAGGTAGACTTGTCCATATGTTTACTCCAAGCTTTGTGTCACTGACGAAAACACAAGATAAAAATAACAACCCTTTCTGGGTACCTCAAGGCGTCACTTGGTGTGTGTCTGATCCCACAAGGGCATCTCAATAGTGTGCTCCTGGAGGTCTTCAGCAGGTCAACTCGAAGTTCGAGGCACCCACTTGGCTAAGAGCAGAATGGCTCCTGCCCTGGTGAGCTTTACCATCCAACACACAGGGTACAAAGGGACAGCTCACTGTTTTCTGATCTGAAGTAGCCCTTTTACACCGAGAAAGATGTGAATGACCTCTCTCGTGTTTACTCGGGTGAAAGTCAGGAAAGCGGCAAGACTGATATTCCCTCACAGGCCCAGAGTAAATGACAAATGACATTTTCCCTTTGTGATCTTCAGGATTTTTGTTGACTTATTTGGAGGCTTTTGTTGGATCCCAAGAAATGGCCTGTGGCTGAGGCCTATTCTACCAATTTCCACGCTCCATCTGTGGAATCCATCAGCGGGGCATTACCCTCATTCAGGGTTCTGACACCTGCCTGGCAGGGTGCAGGAGACACAAAGGAGGCCCGGCGGATGAGAAAGGGGATGTTGGGTGTTTCTTTTTCCAGAGAAGGGGAGGGGGGTTGAAATGGATGCACAGTAGGGGTTAATCCAAGCCAGTTAAGAGACCTCAGCACCTGCAGGCTTCTCTTCCACATTAATTCACAAGCTAAGAAGTAATCGGCGCCCTTATGTTTTAGTGTTTTCGACTTGTAGATATGCTGAGAAAGGAGGGATACACCTCTGAAGACACATATCAAAGGTTTACCACACAATCCTAAAAGACAGCTAGAACTTGTGGAACCTAATGACCTATCAAGCAATAAATTCATTTTTCTGGAATTCTTAACCCAGACCTAAAATTTGAGTAACTGGGATTTTGTTAGTTGTTCCACTAGGAGAGATGGTTTATAACCTAAGGAGGGGTTTATTGATGGTGGTATAAAGTCTTGTTATTCCAGCTATAATTTCTCCTCCAAATGTACCAGGGAAAGATTTATACCAAGTGTAAACTGGGAGTGGATTTTCGGCACGGATATACACCAGGCTTTCTCAAGGAAAGGTTATTTCTAATTAAGACCCTCCAGCTACTTACCTACCATTGCTCCTGCTCAGCAGTGCCCCGATTTTTTGGCTGGAGAAATGTAAAGCTATTCCCCTCCCCTCTGACCCAAGCCCTTCCCTCGGAAGCTGCCGGCTCCCAGCACGAGGTCATTAGAAGGAGAATAAGCCCCTGCCAGCTTGGGGCTAATCAAAATAACACAAATAAACCCTGACACTCGACAACTCCCTGCGTGCCTGCTGCCCTGGGAGGAGTCTACAGATTGGTTATGAATATGGCCAGCCACAGGCGTGGACCAGGAGGGGTCTGAGCACATCGTCGCAGGAGAGTCACTTTAAATAGACAGCATGGGCCATCCAGTGTTTAAGATAAAGGCTGACAAACAGGAACAGTCAGAATGGCCAAGCTGCCTTGGAGGTGCTGAGCTGAGTGGCCCCCAAAGACCCGCATCCTAAGGATGCCCTAAATTGGAGTTTCAGGTGTGGCTAGGTTTTCTGTGAGCAACTTTCGGATACCTTTGTGTAGGTGAGCTTCTCTCCCATCAGCCCCCACCTGACCATTAGTTGATTAAAGGACTTCTCTGTAACAACCAGCTGGAAAGAAAGTAGCTGTATTCAGTGGAATATTTAAATAAAGCATGCTTGTGTCCTTTCTCGTCTGATTCATGTAACGATTTGCCTAAGGGGGCCAGGAAATACTGACCAGTCTGAACCTGTTTAAGGACCACTTTGCAAGGCCCTCAAGCACAAAAGGAATCCCTTCCTTGTTTAGGAACCCCAATGCTGAACCACATTTACCCTGTGGCTTCTGGAAACCCTTTGTCTACAGGCGGCTGTGTGCGTGTGTGCGTGTGTGCATGTAAAACAATTCCTTTTCCAACGTGAATCTCTCTAAACCAGCAGGGATGAGATCATCTTTCACTACTGTACCCTTCAAGCTACTTCTATCTGTAATTTTTTAAATTTCTAAAATGCCATGGCAACCACCACCAGCACATTTCAAAGAAAGAAAAAAAAAAGAGAGAGACTAAAGGCCCAAGAAAATGTGTTGCTATTCAATTAGGGCAACTGATTAGTTAACTAATTAATCAGCTAACAGATTTCTAGGAATAATCTCCAGTGCTAAGAACTTTTCCCCTCAAGAGCTTAAAAGTCACACGTAATTAAAATTAAGAGCCAGCACTGCCGTTTATATTGAAGGTTTCATGTCTCTAAAAGCAGTCAGCTAAGTTTTAGTTTACTGGGATTGGATTGAGCGGAGCAAAGAGAGGTAATTGGCACACGGAAGGGGAACAGGAAAACAGTAGTTCTCGTGAAAGGCAAAGGGCCAAGTGACTTTTATTTACAATTGCCAAGAGAGAGGCCATTATACACCATATGTGCCACAATTGCCCTCTTATCACAGGCTGGCCATCGTGTCCTTCGGGAGCTGTTAATGAACTGGGTAATTGAGCCGCTGACATGTGTTACCAAAACAAAACAATAGGAAGAAGAGACAAATGAACATTTTATTTGCCAATCAGAGTAGGTTCAGCCTTTCATGGGGCTGCAGCTAAGTGACTGACTGGATACATAAACCAGTGCATTGAGAGCTAGCAGATGCAGACACAATAATAGTTAACTGACAGCTTATGGCCCATCTGTGCTTAACATTTTGTTAAAGAAATTGCTTGACTTGCTAAAGAGACGAATCCTACAGCTGCCCTGAGTGCTGCATTATAAGAGATAAATCATGAACTAAACTGTTTCATGCTTAAAATGACAATGCTTATTAACAGTTATGTTAGGACAGTTTGTCAGCACAGCTTGACACAGTTATTACTTACTAAAAAATGTGACAACTCATAGATATTCAACAGAATTAACTTAGGAGGAAAACACAGAACACAGCAAACCATTCAAAGAGCAATACGCATTTTTAATCTCTCTCAAATAAATATGCACCTCAAGGGTTCCAAACGACAAAAAAAAAAAGCTCTGTGAAGTGGACCATAGCATCATGCTCCATATAGTAATGATATACCTGCTTCCATTCACATCTTCTTTATTCAAACTGCAGAATATTAGAAATACTCTCATTCCGGTTCAAGTACCATTAGTCTATCAGTGATAGAACAGAAAACAAGTAGGTCAAAATAACTCTTTCTGATCACTTCCCCAAAAATACTCACCTCCTCCCTTTGGGAAAAGTATTTCTCTCAGACCAAAAGAAAAACCGTACTACAAAGGACTGGTTTTATATGGGGATCTAGCTTATGTTTTTGTTACTGCCACTGAATTGAAACCACATTTTTTAGTCCAAGAGTGGTTCATCCCTGCCGTATAGAACAGCTGAACAACTCTGAAGTCATATCAATGTAAACTGGCTAACCCAGAGGCAGAATACGGTTTTCTCAAAATCTTTCCTCTGGTAGCTTCTCTACCAAAATGGACAAAGTTGGTTTACTAACAGTAAGAATATGAGAAGAAAAGCGGCTTCTTAGGACCAGCTGATAACATACACTACCCAACCAATTCCCTGGGAGGCATTTTGTGCACATTTTCCTAAATGTTTACCAAAACTCTATTTGGAAAGTTAATGTTATTCTTGACCTACAGATGAGGGAAAAAATGAGGTATACCTGATTGAGGAGAAGCCATTCTCTCCCACTGTAAAATCTTGTTAGGGTTACCACTGGGAAAGGAAGGTTGATATGGGCTGGAAGAAAAATTGTAGCCTCTATATTTACTTTTTTTCTTTCCTTGTCTATACAGCCTGGACTCAGATATCACAGTCAAACCTCTACATCAATTGTGAAAACAGGAGCAAATGTAAAAGGTGAGGAATATTTTCAGTGGTGATTGGTGTGTAAGAAAAGTATGTTATGCAGTTACTAAGAAAGAGCTCCACTGATGAAACCTAAGACTTAGTTATATTTACAGAGCTTTAAATAAGACACAGTGTGTTCAATGAAGCTCATGGCACACCTGAGAAAGACAAAGAAATGCCTTGCTTCATCTGTATTTGCCACCATCAAATATTTCTCGCTCTTGTGTACATAAATTGTTTGAAAGTCAACAAACTAAGGCTGAATGTGTAGCAGAGGTAACAGGTTACACAGCCATTCAGGGAGTAGAAAACTAAACAATGCTTTTGCCAACCCTTATTAGGACAAGACTATCCAAAGATGTAAAACTCAAATAGCTTTATCCACAATGAAGCTTTGCCAGGATTAGCATAACACAAGATGTTTGAAAACGGGAAGAAAGACAGAATTAAGAAGAAAGATAAATACTACACTTTGTGTGCCAGAAACCTGCGTAAAGAGGCAAGAAGATAAATGACTAAGAGAACTGAAAAGCCAAGGCAATGGATTGGAAAAGCTGCAAGATCCCTAGGATAAAAAAAAACCTGTACCAGTCGTGGTGAACCTATGGCACGCGTGCTGCAGCAGGCTGTTACACTGAAAGCTCTAAAAGGTTCGCTACCACTGCCCTAGACCAATCCCTTCATCTTACAGATGAAAACCCATAGAACAAATGATGTTATCCTAAATCAACCATCCGTGAATTTTTATTAAATGCCTCTGATATCTCTGGTACCAGAGATGCAAATATGAACAATATATGCACACTAAACTCAAGAAACAAAACATCCTCCCCAGTACTCTTTCTTCCTAGGCAAAGGCAAGTATCAGTCAGTATATATAAGAGAGAAGGCAGCTATGCCCTGCGGCAACAGAAAGACAGCCTCTCAAGTCTCACAAACCTAGATATATTACTTAATAACAGCCATAGATTCTGTGATCTTTAATACAGGGATCGAATAATATAAATGCTTTAGTATTTTCCATATGGCGCTTCAGGATTTTTCTCTCTGCTTTGCATTTTCTGTCGGATTCCATATGGAAGAAGAAAGGATGGCACAGAAGCCTGTTTGCAAACTCTAAATCTTATCTTGGCCAATTACTGCGTGTTGGAAGACAGAAGCAAGTAATGACTGAGCATAAAGGAAAGAGGAGACTTTTCCCGGAGGCAACAGGGAAGGCTCAGCTTAACCCTCATGGCAAACAAATTAGAAGCAACATCAAGGTCATCATCAGAAATCACAGCCAGGATACCTGTGATGCAAGAAGTATCCCTAAGTATCCCTAGGGCCTGGAGGAGGGATGAATGAGCCAGAGACAGCGCTTCCTTTCCACCCTACATCCTGCAGAAGCATAAGGTTCCAGTCTGGAACCCTTAACTGATGTCACGTTCCATGAAAGGACCTCAGGAAAAATAAGAAAACCAATCAAATGACTAAATAGGTGGTAGAAATGATTTATCACCGGCATTTAATAGGGACAGCTGCTAAGTAGGGAGAGTTTGTTTTCTTTGTGCCTAAATGATAGCCGTGGGGATATCAAAGGTTCAGGCAAAGGGAGGTTCATTTCATGGTGCAGGAAAACGTGCCGCCCAGAAGACAGGCAGACTTCTTCAGAAGCCCACTTGCCCTCTACTCATCTGATTTGGGGCCAGCTTCACTTAGACCTCTAAACTGGGCTTCTCATCAGCAATACAGGGTTTTAAACGCCTGCTTCGAAGTTGGCTTTAAGGGAAGGATAGTTTTAAAACACAGACTCTCCCTACATGCCATATCCTCAGCCAGTTCCCTCTCCCCTTCCTGTTACCCACCCCCCACCAACTGTAACAGAGCACTGTGAGACAAATACTCCTTCTATTCTAAGACCAAGAGAGAAAAATGGCCTTAAAACTTTGAAGATATTTGTAGCAATTCCCAAATTTGTAAAACAAGCGATCTTCTAATGTTTTATCTGCTTGATTTTCTGGAGACCCTGTCCACAGAGAGCTAGCCTCTGTATCCACCAAGAGGAACATCCAGCTCTCACTCAATAACTAATGCCCTTAAAATTCCCAAATGAAAGCCAGGGTTACCCGGAGCCACCTGGTCCAGGACACACGTCTCTACTGTGGGCCTAATGACTAAGGTTGCCACGAAAGTAAATAGATTCTGTGCTCCCAAATACCCCCAGGCCTAAACAAGAAGGTTGAGCTTAATAAAAATCAAGCAACCAGCCTAAAAGAAATTAAGTGCTATTTACATGGCCCTTCCCATATGCCAACATTCATTTTAGATTTCATGAGGAAGAACTTTGAATATGCTTGCTTGCAGGCAAATTCTTGTCTTATGTCTACTGATACGGATCTAGAGAGGCAAAACACAGCACAGTTTTGAGTAACTCACTATCAGATCTTTTTGATTAGCACCCACAGCCTTTGTGAGTAGGTGAAGTACCAAGTTCCAGAAAAAAAGAATCAAGAATTTCCTAAGTCCCAAGCTTCTACACAGATTATTAGACAACCGCCTGTCTGTGCCACATTGCCTGGTTAGAACTGTCTTACATGGCTGGAAAGAAGCACATGAGAAAGTGCCGTGTAGGAAAAGGTAAGGGAGAGGCGAGAGGAGAAAATATCAGAAGGAGAACTAGAAGGGAGGGGAATGAAAGCAAAGGGAAAGGGTTTTTTCCAGCAAAGAAGAAGAATAAGGCAATCAATGTTTAAGAGTCAATGGGTTAAACTCGGAGTGGTGATGCATGCCTACAATCTCAGCACTGAGGAGGCTGAGGCAGGTGGATCACCCTGAGTTTGAGGCTGGTCTGGGCTACGTGAGCAAGTTCAAAACCAGCTATGTACTACATAGCGAGACCCTGTCTCAAAAGCAAACAAACAAACAAACCAAAAAAAGGTGAGTGGGTTGACCACTGTTACTTTTTTCTCCAACAGCCTTTTGGGACAACTCTTTCTGAGAGAGCAAAACCTGCTCTAAGGAGCCAGAGCTAGAAGTTAAGGGCCTGAAATGTGTTCTGGTCCCTAGCAGCTTTGAATAAATTAAGGGCTCTCCTGAGTAAAGACCAAAAATAGTCCCACCCATCATTTCCACCCATACGAGCCAAGGATTTCAACTGGAAATCATCCCATCAGCGTGTCAGGATGCATGCCAGCATTCAAAGACACTGTTGCCAGTTCAAGTTAAACTCAAGCCTTACTCTTCGTCACCTATGCCTAAGAGTTTCTTGGGCAAAGCAATACATTATTTTGCTTGTTTCACTGTAAGTTTTGGTTTTCACATTATAAAATATATCATATTAAAAATCTAAAGGTCAATGCCTACAACTAAGAAGCAATCACAATTCTAGAATGCAGAAAAAAGTCACTTATGATTTTAAAATAGGGAGTTAGAGTAGGTTAGGGGGAGAGTAGATGCATAAACAGATGGATGACAGATCACTAGATAGAGTCAGATCAAGTTCCTTTGTTGTATTCCTCTCCGCTTTTTCTTCCATATATTACTGACAAAATACAAATTTTTAAGAAGCTTTCTTGACTATCTAGCTCCATCTTCTAGAAAGCAAAGAAACCTTTCCATCAGCAAATATTTGAAAGACTTTATCCCTGTTTCAGTAATAAATTTTTTTGTTAGGTTGATAGCACAATTCGTATGTAAAATTTTAACTCAAGTTCTGAAATTATAAAACCCTGGTTCCTTCCAATGTGCTTGTCTACATCTGTAGATGCATTTAAATGTGTAAATAGAACCTTGGTCCATCTTACTTTACAATGGCTGAGATAAAAGTATGTGCAATATTTTTCCATTGCATATGTATAGCACAGGTACGAGATTCATTCGAACAAGCACTAAATTCACTCTTACACATGTCTCTTTCTCTCGCAGTAAGTAGGCCACAGGTTTAAGAAAACTTGTCAAGAGCCTAGGTCATCAGAGGTAGTCCTCTTTAAAGACCACCCCTCCCAAACCCTCACCCTCACCCTCATTCTGGCCGCACCTCAGTGAGAGACTTCAGATGCGTTCTTCTTCCTGATAGAGGGAGCCGAGACGGGAAGAGCGCGTGGGCACCTTCTGCATGAACCCGGGCATCGAGAGTGGCCAGAGACGGAAACCAGCTCAAGACCAGAAGACGATATCCAGGTGATCAACAACGGAAACATGTCGTGGGGGGGGAGCGGGCGCTAAGAATACCCTATTACTTAAAATTGATTTCTGGAGATGCTCAAACTCTGCGCTAAATATGTTGCCCAGGTTTTCAAAAGTTGGGAATCACTGTACAGATCATCAGGAGCTATTTATAAATTAAAAGGAAAAAAAAAATGAGTCTCAGGTGGGTTGAGTGACAGCTACATTATCCCCTGGTTGTTGGTGGCAGAGTCAAGCCTCAGACCCATATCTTCAAATTCTATGTTCTAGCTCTCTCCACTTCATTGTATAATCAACTCGGGCTGGGGATATAGCTCAGTGGAATAAGCGCTTGCCTAGCAAGTGCAGGGTCCTGAGTTCGATCCCCAGTACCGCAAAAAAAAAAAAAAAAAAAAAAAAAAAAAAAAAAAAAAAAAAAAAAAAAAATGCTAGACACATTGTATAATCAACTCACTTTCTTTTGACTTGGGAGTAATTTAACTTCTATTTTTCCAGTCAGCTATGGTAACCAAAGTCTTCCCCCTCCAAGAAAACCACTGAATGATAAAATATGAAATAAAGTGAAATGCATCACATTTAAGGTTGGACCCAGAAAGAGAGAAAACTTCAACCATTTTCTTTATAGCTAGCCATTATATAAGGTTCTTTAGAGTTGTGATTTTTGAAAGTTTTCTCCCATTATACTTTTATACACCACTATGGGCTAGGTAGACTTATCACTGTTTTAAAAATGAAGTTGGGATTTGGAGTGTTTAAAAGGAATTGCCCAGAGTTTCAAAAGGCAATCAGATATCACAGTCACCAACATGACCACTAGTCCTCACTCCAATCCACACAGAAGAACAATTCCTGGGTCACCTGTGACTTAGTACCATCCACAAAATTTTTCACTCAAATAACACCTACATTCAAATACTGACCATTAATAAGCAATTCTTCTAAGAAATAATGATTAGCATATTCCTAAGTAATTCAGCCTTAAACTGTAGAGAACTGGTTATTACAGTAAAATTGAACATGTATACAAAAATCTTAGTGCATTTAAAATCTTCACTTAACCGGGAAAATCTTACATCCTTGAAATAACCACTGTTGAGACCATGTCACCTTGTCTATAGATTAGTTGTGATTGTACTATTTTTTATGCTAATTGGTGTCTGTTTGTTAATATGCTTTTGTACTTTTATTTTTTTTTAATTAAAAAAAAAAAAAGAAAATCTTACATCCTTGGACCCCATGAACTTCAGAATCACCAAGGTTTGGCCACCTCTTGGTGTCCTCCCTTCCTTGCTTTTTTCTCCACCGAGAATGCCTTTCTGTCCAATTTCATGCCACGCATTAGTCTTGAAACCCAGGTCGACAAAGCTTTCTCTGAACCTCCCAACCACAAATGCCCCTCCCTTCTCCATAATGCAAGGGCATTTTGTATTTTCCATACATTCAGCAACTCTTCTTCCTTATTGGACTACTGACTAAAACTTACAAATCAACTCTTGGTGTAACCACACTTATTTCTTTGATTGACCACTTCCTTGAATTTGTATAAATTCAACTGTGTCTCCCAGTGGTACTTTTTCTACTCAAAAGGGTCAAACAGTCAGAGGTCAGCAAAGCAACCAGTAAGTTTATGGAGAAAAACTGAATGAATGCAAACACTGCCTTACTCAAAGCAGGTTTTGAGGGAGCTGGGTTCTTTGCTTGCCAGCTGAGTACTTTTCCAAGTGAAAAATCAGAGGTTGTTCTAAAAGAAATGGCTTTGCATGTCAGAATTCAATGGTTATTTTGATGCCACAATGCTGGAGAATTCTAAACAGAGGAGAAACTGACAGATGGGGTACTACAGCAAACAAAATAAGGAAGGTAACTAAGACACTTATAGAGAATTCACTTCAGTCTTTCATAGGACTCTGACTAGTTTTAGAGGCATCTGCAAGCAATACACAGACTCTTGCTTTCCATAGTAGTCACCAATAAACGACAGTGTATGAAGGTTTTTCTCAGACTGAAACACTCATGAAACACATTATGTTCTCACCAACTCAAACACCAGACTTTGGTTATTATGGGAGAGAATGGAGTGCCAGTCCAACACAATTTACTAGCTAGTTTTACACTACAGAGGCATTTGAAAAGAAATAAACGTTTGCAAACTAAAAGAAAAAAATCTAAAGAGGCATTGTGTAAGTCTTTCACATCCTACAGAAAATAAAAACAGGAGAGGATGATTTCTCCTGTGGTCAGCTGGAGACCCCTGTCTCTCTTTTACAGCAACTTCTTGCTTCTTCCTTTGAATACAAAAAGACACCAACAATATCATTCCTCCTTCAGCCCAGTGACTCTTTCTTTGGGTGAATCTTACTTTCATCTTCAGCTGTGGGCCTCAGGGATGTTTCATGCTTCAACTTTCTGAAACCTACATACCTGGCCATGAAGATGCTTTGGTTTTTCAAAAGGAATTAAGATCTGGTCCAAAAGCACAGAGTTAGAAGATCCTTTTGGAGGGGGGACCCAAACTTTTTGGAATTGGGGGAGCCCTCTTAAAGAACACAAAACTAGCTTTCTTTTGCATATTTTATAACATCACATAGTTATGCAGCACATGTGAGAGTCCTTTTGCAGGAATTGTAAAGCAGCCCCTAAAGGGAAAGTACTCTGGTGTTCTCTTCTTTATAAATCTACTCTGCCACATAAAAGTGGTACACCTTGATAACCCTAACACTCTGAGAGGCTAGGCAGGAGGACTGCAAGTTGAAGCCCAATCTAGGCAATTTAGCAAGATACTGCTCCAAAATAAGAAAATTTGAAAAGGGATGGGAATGTAGCTCAATGTGAAGGCCTTAGGTTCAATCCCCAGTACTAGAGGAAAAAATTCCACTAGTAAAGTCAAGTGAAAGACAGTCTCCTTCTGTATCTGCTCTTCTTGTGGCGAACACAGTGTTAAATGTCCCTAAAGATACAGTAATGATAGCCACTCCCCTCTACCCCCACCAGGTAGCAGGGAATAAGCAAGTCAATCAATACTAACGATTACTCACTCCCTTGTCTTTATGGGACAGTGTCCCTAATTCCCTAATTCCACTGAAATCAACCCCTGGATGTAGCCACTGCCTCAACCTATTCATAAATGGAAGACCTAGGTCATGGGTGGTGCAGAAATCCCAGGATAAGTCTGGGACCCCATTTTTCTTTGTGTTGTAAATTCACAAAAATGTCTATCACTTAATGGAGGTAGAAAGAGCCCAGCAGTAGGACGGTATCTGGTAAAACAACTCCCACAAGTCCCATTGCAACACACAAAATTTTCCTGTGCTCAGTAGGTAGCGAAAGAAATAGAGCCTACCAGGCACACGCCAACGGTCCTAGCTACGGGGGAGGCTGAAGCAAGAGGGATTACTTGAGCCCAGGAGTTCAGGGTCAAGCCTAGGTAATATAGCAAGAACCTGTCTTTAAAAATAGAGAAGCCAGGCATGGTGGCACACAGCTATAATCTCAGCACTTGGGAGGCGGAAGCAGGACAATCGCCACAAGTTCAAGGCCTGCCTGGGCCATATAGTGAGACTCTGTCTCAAAAAAACAAAACAAACAAACAAAAGACAGAAAGAAAGAGAGTTGAACTGACCTGTGAACTCCTATTTTAAATGTTTTTCTATAACGAATGTGTTATATTTATAAAAATGAAAATAGCTCCACTGTTAAAAAATACCCCCTCAAAGCTTGAGTGTTTGAGAACTTGCAAACTGTGAGTGAATTCAACATATTAGTCAGCGTGTATGATCTTTCCGTAGCTAAAAGATGGTACTGTTGTCACCCTTTTAAACTTTAAAAAATCAAAGATGGAGATGTGGCTCCACGGCAGAGCCCATGCATCACACGCCTGAGGCCCCGGGTTCATTTCCCACAGCACAAAATAATTAAATGAGAGCAACAATAACAAATACCACTGAAAATCTCGGGAATGTCTGTTAACTTTGTAACATTTTGCAAAGGAAGTGTTTCCCCCCTAGAAACTTGGAAAAAGAGAACACGCATACCAGACACGAGCTACCTGTAATATAGAGCCCCAGAAGTTGAAGTGGAGGAAATACAGGAACTAGAAAGTTACCGTACCGAGGGCCGGGGGTGTAGTTCAGCAGCACCACACCTGCTTGGCAAACATAAGGTCCGAGTTTGGTTCCCAGTATCAAAAACAGAAAGAAAGAAAGTTACAAGAAAAAATAACGTATTTGGTTAAATGGGTTGCCTGTTTCAGACACAAAGATTTTAAACTTTCACATACCTAAATATTAACCTTAGATTTCTTCTTTACTTGCATCTTAAAATACAACTTTATTCTCACCTGAGTTCCCTTAAATTCCAAATATGACTTACATTTGTGCCCCAAATAATTTATTAGGACCTTCATTTTTCTATATTTCTTTACACTTAAAATTGGTAAAATACTAATTTTTATTTATCCCAACAGTTCTGACACACTCCCATTTGAGGAAGTTTTATTAAAAATGGAAATTTTGCAATGACTGCCAAGACTTCTGGATAAAAAAGCAACATTAAACCTGCACATTTGCATTTCATTAACAACTACCCACCCCAACTCCCATTGTCTTCAAGAAGTGCCCCATTTTGTGGGTTCAACCAACCCCGGATAAAGGAGGAGGACTGTCAACACCCCATCACCATTTCACAATGACTCTCGGAGATTGCTTTGTAACCAGAGGTTACCAAGACAACTTGATGAGCCGCACCACACCATAGATGTGGTGTTGGAAACCAAATGCTACTTCCAAATTGAACACATGAAGTGCCACACAGGGGCCCAGCCAGATGTGGCCCCATGCTCATGGGATCTATAAGAAGATAGGCTTTGCACTTTGAAATGATGAGGAAAGAAAAGTGACATCATCACATGAAACTACAAAAAAAGTTAGCGGCTATAAAATAGACTAGAACATAGCCACGCCCACTCATGGAAGGGTTTCCAATGACTCCATGCTACAACAGCAGGGCTGAGTGGCTGTGACACGGAACTGGGGCCCATAACCCCAAAAACGTTCCTTCCATGGGCGTTGGTGGGAAAATGTGCCCAGTTTACACAGTGTGATGAAACAAGCCAGTGAATGTCTAATTTTTAAAAGTTTATTACAACAAAAGACATACTGCCATTAACCCCCTTCAAAGATGTGCCCCTCACTTGAATACACTTCTCCCCACCCTTGTCACCTTTTCAAGCAATTGTGGAAGCCCTCTCTCACCGTCTTCAGCCGCACTGTCGTGCCTACCTGGATGTGGTGTCCTGAATCAACTCTCAAGGTCTCCTTTCATTGTCATTTTGGCTTTGAGGAAGAACCAGATGGTGCCTGATTCAGTGCACACAGTGGCTGAGGATTCACCAGAATGCTGTACGAGCCTGCCTGCCTGCCTTTCCGTATTTTTGATCACACTTCATAAAGACACTCCCAAAAGAGGACTTCAGAACCTGCGTCAGAAAGTGGCAAGGCCGATGGGATGTGTTCCGAAAAAAGGGGAAGTATTGTGAGAAAGGGTAATGACAATGCTTCTTTTTACTGTAATAAGGTTTTTTAAAATTTAAACATTCACCATGTATTTTCATCATCCCTTGTACATGGTAGCTAATATGTTGAGTCCTTACTATGCACCAGGATTAGATGAACTTTCCTTCCCTTAATCTTTAAACCAACACTATTATATCACATTTTACAATAAAAAAATGAAACTTGGTCAGGTTAGAAAGGTAGCATGTAGCAGAGGTGGAACCTGACATTAAATATCTCACATGTGGCTGGGCATGGGAGCACATGACAGTAAACCTAGCATTTGGCAGGCTGAGACAGGAAGTTTGTCGTAAGTTTGAGGTTAGCCTGGGCTCCAGTGAGTTCAAGGCCAGCCTGAATTGCACAGCAAGACCCTGATCCCCCAAAAATAAATCTCTCGTGGGTGTTTATGAATTCTGTGCCAAACATCATCTCTACATTCCCTGACATCATTAAAGCCCATCACCACCATGGTCATCCAAGAGCAGGAAAGATATAAACTCAGAACTCCCATCATCCATAGCATAATATGAATCCCAAACTCTCCGCGTTGTGGAGGGAAGATGCCTGCCCCTGTCCCCTGTTATTTTCCTGCCTTCATTGCAGCCAGAGTTGTATGGTGTTTTGTTTTTCGTTTTTTTTTTCCCACAAGGCATTAGGTCTCTGTGCTGTTACTAAACTTTACTGGGCAGGTTCCAAAGTTAATTCACAAATTAATTATATGCAGGAACTGAGGTGCTCGCTTCGGCAGCACATATACTAAAATAGGAACTGAGGAAGGCCAAACCAGGAAACTTTTAACAGGACAACAGTTTACTAGGAGGTCTGGCATCTTGGCACTGTATCATGTAAGCTTCATGCCAAGCCTTGCTTTGACTGCAGGCTCTTGGACTGTCTTGGAATCCTTGCCACAAACTCAGTGACCTATGACATAAGTCATTGGTTACATCTCCAGAAATGCTAAAGCTAGAGTTCACCTCATGACCAAATCCTATGCCCTGATGTCAGATATGAAACTTTCATCATTTCTAAACAAATGACCCTCACAAGGGCAGCAAGTTTACCTACTCAGTAAACTAGAAAGTGAGGAAGAACTGCTTTGCTGTTCCCAGGGTTCGGTCCTCGACCCAGACAGTCAGTAGGGCAAGTTGCCTGAACTCTCTGCCTCTCACATCCCTCCTGTAAAGGAATAATGGCAATCCACAGGGGTCTACAAAAAACAAATTCCCAGGGGAAGAAACAGGCTTTGGAAAATGGAGAATAATGCAGAGTACAAGACAAAAGTAACACAGTATTAAAATATAAAACGTATTTCATGGCTTTACATAATTAAGCTAACTTCATCAAACCCTAAAGTCTTCGGGTTGTGGTTTAGTGTTCAAAATCTTATGCTAACCAAGCTTCTGTGTACATGAATAAGTCCGGCTGGGGCACCACCAGAAATGGCAATTTAACAAGCTGTCAGGGATATAACTATAGACTGGCCAAGCTGAGGCAGGCCTGTCATCCCAGCTGATTGGAAGCTGAGGCAGGAAGATTGCAAGCTCAAGGCCAGCCTGGGCAAGTTCCTATCTCAAAATTTAAAAATAAAAAGGGCTGAGCACATAGCTCAGTAGTAGCACACTTGCCAGCACGGATGAAGCCCTGGAGGTTGGGCATATGTTTTCACTCCCAGAGAGGAGGAAAAGAGGTTAGGATTTTTAATAAGCTCATCACAAAATGTTTCCCTAAATCCACATGCATTTATCCCCCAAGCGCTCGTTTAGCGTCTGCTTTGTGTCCAGCTCTCTACAAAGCCTACGCACAACTGTGTAGAGTGGAGCTACAGTCTAGTAAATACCAAATTAAAAAGAAAAATCTGACATCCAATCTCCAGGAAATGCCAATTGCAAATTTTTTTTAAATGGGAAGGTTCACTTTAAATTTTCAGTCAGACATGTTCGATGGTTAGCCAGATAATACTTGGGCTTCTAATCCCACTTTGTGTTCAGGGATATGTTGTTTGCCTGGGGGCAGGGGGAGTGCTGTCATAGACTTTTTTCATCTTAGATTTTGTCAATCTTTTCTCACCTTACACTGGGTTGGGTTTGTTGTCCTGAAACATGTTTGTCCGTTCTGACATGCTTCCTCTTGCAATCAGCAACATCCAGTGCTTTAGATATATAAGGTTACTCAGAGGGCCTGAATTCTCATCTCTCAGATGACCCGAAGGCCTCTGGAAATCTGAATTTTCCATAGTCTCTTGGACCCATCTTTGTTTGTTTGTTTATTTTATTTTAAAGACAAAAGGATGGAGACATACAAACCATAAACAATATCAAAAATACAAAATTATACAGAACATAGCAGGGAATTAGCACTGGATGCTGTATTACATAATGCCATCTTCACACTAGTTAACACACAAGCATTAAAGGAAATACCAAATTATAGAGAAGATAGTAGGGAATCAGCACTGGATGCTGCATAACATAAAGTTATCTTCACTTCTGTTAATACAAAAACGATTGAGGAAATACAAACTATAGAGAACATAGAAGGGAATTAGCTCTGGATGCTGTCCTATATAATGTTACCTTCACATGTTACTCAGTTACACAGATGATGGCCCATTTCATCATTCAATTTTCTCCTCCCTCATCTCCGTTGCCCTACCACTCAATCAGTCATCTTCCCTGTGATAATAACTGTACTCCTGGGTTTATCTATACCCCTGGACTCTTGCCTTGGGAAGAGATATAGCTGCCTCGGACTATACTATACCATACATGGGTGTATACAAACTGCCATGGTTGGAGGTGGAAAAGCACCTATGCTCACAGCGGACTGCCCGGCTCCGTCCCATCACTGTGCTATGGGTGGGGGCGGGTCCAGTCCGTGGGGTTCCCTCAGCAGCGCCCACAGCGGAGCAGCCGCGGGGCCCATGGCGGAGCAGCCGTGTGGACTCATCTTTGGATCTGTCCCTAAATTGACATCTCAGGATGCAAGAGACCACAGAAGCTGGCTGAGGACTCTCAGAAGATGACTTACAAAGTTAGCAAGCATTTATCTTTTACCAATTTTTGGTGATATTCTACAGCTTAAGCACAGCAAAAATTTTCAATTAATATCAATATTGTAGATTGCAGATTGTCAGATACTAAAGATTTGCTACTGAGCTTTTTACACTCAAATCACAGTTATCTGGGCAAGTTGCAACATTAATAGAAATTGAGATTTTGCTTTGTTCAGTAACAAGAGATATTTTAAGATTTCACTGGAGAAGAAAAGGACCAGGTAGACCTCAAAAACATAAGCCATAGACCTAGGATTGTAGCTCAACAGCAAAGTATTTGATTAGTGTGCTGGAGGCCCTAGTCCTAGCCCCAGCCAGCACCAAAACAAAATAAACAAAAAAAAGAAAGAGTCATGAGATTTGACTCTGATACTGAGGGTGCGGGAGGCCATCCTGCTGTTGAGGTGTATGGTAAGAAGGTCCAGCCTGCCTACATAAGAACAAAACCTCAAAGAGATGAAGTGAGGCACAGGGAGAGTCCCAGCTGCAGAGACCCCGGTAAGTGACATTGTGTAAATTGTCTCCCAGCACTCATGCTAGAATCACCTGAGGAGTCTGTTAGACATGATTTTTTCTGAGCTCCACCCTGACCTGTAAAATCAATCACTTACAGCTGGTTCCAGATATAGTCTTTTCAAAAAAACCTCAGAAATGAATCATAATCATATTAACTCTCCAACATCTGCCATGTCAGAGTTCTGAGCATTTCCCATATATATTCTACCTTACATTCTCTTTTTAAGACTGTTAGGTTTCCTAAAGTTAGAGGACCTCTGGCCTATCTGGACATGAGAACAAGAGGCACATGGAGTCAAATTCTGGGGGCGAAGCTCAGTGGTAGAGGGCTGACGAAGATGCTGTGGTTCAATCCCCAGCACCAGAAAATAAGTTCTCCATCCGTGATCTACCACCCACATGGCCATAAACAGTGCATGCTATCTTACAGGGGGAGCTTCCACGCATGGAAGAAAACACCTACAATAAACAAAATGACACATCCCATCGTGTCCTGCCTACCTTGAGAAGAGGCAATCAGTCCTACGAGGCTTGTACCAGACTCTGGCTTTGGAAACCTCAGAGCTCACACTCTTGTCCTCCTCTGGCGTTTGGAATGTGCCAGAATCAATCACATTCCATAAAAGCAAACAGGCTGGTAAATAGATCCTCTAAAGCATTTTCAGTTTGCACGGACTTTCTTGCTGTTCACAGAAAACCATTCTTCCCTCCAGCTGACCCTCAGCCTGAGCTCACCATCCTGGGACGATTCTTATTCCCCAAGGCATAGTGGCACCTCCTCCCTCGGAGACCCCTGCAGTCCAAGCTTGATCCCTGAGGCTCCCACTGAGCCAGGCGCTTCCTGATCCTTCACTCGCCCTCTCCACTCCTACCGAGACAATCCTCCAGACACAAAGACCCCCTAACCTCCTCCAAGTCCTCCAGGCCCCGGAGACTTGGAAACCACTCTTTGATTTCTCTGCTGCAAGGAATTAACTTCTCTGTATCAGTAGCTTGGAAGTTTTACTATCTCATGAATACAAAGTTAAATACTGTACATAACAGTGATTTTTGAACTTATAATCTTTTCTTAAATTTCCTTTTGCTAAAAATCACTAAGGGAGCCCTAAGTAAAGCTGTGCTTCAACTACACAACCTGTTTTGGGAAAAGTAATCTGACTTCATCTCAGAAAGCAATCCTTGGATTTAGAGAACTGGCTTTCTATTTTAAACGTGGCAGGCTGTCCCAAGACCTAGTCTACCTCTAAAAGTGTACATATGGCCACTCACCGCAACTCTGCACTTGGGCTCAACCTACATCTCTGAAATGGACCCTGCAGTTGTGAAACAGTTTTCTTTACAAAAGTTAATTCAAAACACTGAATATAATCAGCAGTGGTGGTGAAACATGAAAGATATTTGTAAGACAGTCACACACAGGTGCACTATGCTACAGGCTCTGATATGGTAAGATAAAAGTAATAGTAAAGGGGAAGAGGGTAACTTTTATACTGATAAATGTTTAAACTGCCCACTTCTGCTTAAAAGTTCCTGGAAGCCTGGCTTAAAGGGCCAAAATCAACCATTCAAACTCATCTCTGCGCTTTGCATGCTGTAGCTTTGTTTTCCTTTGCCTTTAGCTCTCAGAGCCAAATGTAAAGAATCGATTAATAATACCTTTTTAGATTTTACACTCATTACTGTTCTAGAACAATTTTATCTACCCAACGAGTGACCTCCCCACACACCGTGTAAAACTCCACAGCTGCTTATAAACGTTTAACAAATAGTTGTTTGAGGTTTTATCACATTATTAAGGAGACTTGTTCTCAGTGACTTCCACTGAGAAACTACCTTCCAGAGAATATTTCAAAAATCTTGCATCTTTGCGTACAAAAGTCACCTAAATTAACACTGGTCTCTATTTAGCATTTGGAATGTCAACGAGAATGTCTGCAGTGGTCACTATTCGTATCCTCCGAAAATATTATCAAAAGAAGAGGAAGAAGAGGAGGAGGAACAGCCTTTGGGAGGGGGCAGAGGATTGCTCAGGCCCCTCAGGAAATGGGCCCTTTTGTTTTGCACCCACTGGGCCTCCACGACACCCCCACCCGCTGGCTTGTCCCTGTCCTATGCCCTCTTGCAGCATTCCCACACCTTCGCTGTGGGAACGTCCCGGCCAGGGTACAGAGCAGCTTTGTAAGGGGATGGACGGCAAACTTTTCAGGGGAAAGAACTGCCTCAAGGAAGCAGAGTGCTGCAGAGCCTCTTCCGTCCTAACACTGACTTTCCTGGAGTGATCTCAAGCACATCTCCATTTCAAATTCAATTCAATTCAATTAAGATTAACCCATAACACCCCATCCAGATGTTTTGGAGGGAACTACAGCTCTGGAAATAACAGTATACTCTCTTCATATAATGACCTTAGAAGCGGTGGTCATGTTTCCAAGCCTCAAGTATTTCATCTGTAAAGTGGGAATATCACTTTGTGACATTTAAATTATATAACCCAGGTGAAAGTTTATTAGCATCATTTCACTCCTTACCAGATCATTGAAAGCAGGAGCAACTGTATGATTCCAAAGTAATATTTAATAAACCTAATAATTTTTTTAAAATTTGAATAATTTCCCACAAATTTATTGAAATTCAGCTTCTGTTCAGAGCCAGAATGATGACTCCACACACACTCCTTTCCTTTGGCCTAGAGATAAACTTTGATCTGTTGTTTGCTAATCGCACTTTTCTCAAGACGCCCTGTTCCTGCTTAGAACAACAGCCTGACCCCAGAACCTGGGAACTAACATGTGTTAATATCCAATCCCCTCATTTCTCAGCTGGCCAGCAAGAACTTTCAGCCCCTGGACTTGATTTCTTAACCTTGCACACTGGTTGCAGTTAGGCAATATTTGGGGCAGATCGAGAATTCCTTTAATATGAATTGTTTTGGGTATTGGCCCTGTCTTTCTAAGATATGAATCTGAACTGCAGTTCTTTATTTAAAACAATGTATCCTACTGTAACATGGAGACTTTTCTTCCCTGACCCACTCTCTACAGTCGAATCTGCGACTGACTACATGGCACTGATTTAACCCAGGCTATGAAATTCTCAGGCCCGAAGGCGTACTGTGAGGTGAATCAGTAAACTGGCCCCCATAGAGAACTGCACTAAGGAAACATCTGCCTGAGCGTTTATAACTTTACGATTTGTTCTTTTAAATTAATCTTAAAATGTTCAGCTTCCTCAACTAAACGTATTCTAAATTTTACTTCATCTACAGCATCTAAGATCTGCCTTCTAAGATTAGCTTCTCATGAGAAGAAAGTTCTATTCATATTGCTTAGAAAACAACACACACACGCACATACACTTAGAAGCAACCAACAAAACTTATCCAACAGAACTTCATTGTTTGGATAATCCCATTCCCTCCTTCCTGATACATTCTGAGATGGAAATTCCTAATTCCTGGAATCATATTACATTAGCTGCAGGAATCACATTGCTTCTGCCTGTTTTATTTCTAGATCAAAAGGTAAGACCAAGAGGCTGTACAAAGCAAATAAGCACTTTGCAGGTAATATATGATATACCAAATACAAAGGCTAGGCATGGCATTATACTAATAAACATCTAAAAACATCAAAATAGGAGGGGTTTATAACTATCAGTCCAAAGAGAGAAAATACATTGGGACATAGATCAATTGTGTTTAGAACAGGTAAAATCCAAGTACCCCTTTACCCCCATTTTTTAGCATTTTGAAACCAGAGCTAAGGCTATAAAAGTATTTTTTTCTTCTTGCTTTAATGGAAAAAAACTTAACTAATATTTTTTGCCTTAAAAGCAGAAGTTCAATACTTTGAAATTATGCTTTCTCTTTTCTTGCAGGAAATTTGTTTCACCTAGAAGTAAAACATTGTTTCAGGCCAGCCTCAGGATAACAAGGCTGAAATTTTAGTGCTGCTACTGACTAGCTCCATAACCTTGCGTCAGCACTTCCCACTACTGGGATTTGATTTCGGGGCTTTGAGGGTGCTAGGCAAGTACTCTACCACTGAGCTATACCCCAGGCCAGGCCTTCTTTGTTTGAAAGAGGACAAAGTGATATCCTTTTGCAGTTCATCTCCAGAGTGAAGTGCAAAGTAAAAACTACATTTAAAGGAGCTAAAGTATTATGATTGTCACTGCTGGCTTGTGGTCATTTTCTTGAATGATTTTTCTGTTTGTTCTTTGAAGAATCAAACAACTATCTTTCATTTACCTGTGTTTGTATGCCAACACCATAAGTTCATATTTGAGGGCAAAAAAAATACTTCTTTCTGGCAACCTAAAACTTTCCCTGGAACCATCAAAGAATCACCTATGGCCACACAGACTTTGCATAAACAATTAAAATATGCTTAAGTTACGGCCAGAAACATTCAGTACTACATCATTCACTGTAATACAATCTCAATCTACAATTTCTAAATTTAATATTGATAAATTATAACTTTAGATATTCAGGTTTTTTTAACATACAGCTTTAAAGAAGTAATCTGAAATGCAGACTTCCTCTCACCAGAGCTTCCAAAACTGTATCAATAGCCAGCTGTCCTGCTATGCTGGTGAGCACATACTGCACTGCCATGCTGGCCCTCAAAGAGCCAGAAGTTTGTAGACTGTCCATCAAATGTGAGGCTCACTTGTTGAATACTTGGTGACATATAACATATTAAGTTCATTTTCATAAAGTTCACATTGACTTCGTCAATGTTATATTTTAATCCTATTCAAAATTTAGAAGACTCGCTGGATAGAGAAAAGCATACTAAGCACTTTGCATACAGGTCCTCTTTGACAGAACTCTAGGACATGGTGCTCAGAGTCCTCTGGAACTTTGCAGTGAAATTCTAGGCTAGGAAGAAAAGTCACCAAGAAGCTTGTGAAACCTAATTGTTTCCTTTGGAGTCAGAGCAAAGGGTGGATTTCTGTCTTCACACAAGCAAGAAAAAACAAAAAACAAAGAGAAAAAGAAAGCAAAAATTCCCTTCCGCTTCCCTTCCTCAGTTCCTGATATGCTAGTTTTCAGTTTGTGGGCCAGGACATTAGCCTGGAAGCCCTATAATATGGCACATTTGCAAATGCTTTAGACAGGACCCAAATGCTTAAAACTTTATAAATTAAATAAATGATATAAAAGCATGAGTAAGTTGACCTGCTCTTCACGAACGTACATGAAGTGCTTCATGTATGCCTCCCTTGTTCTCTGAGGGTGGTGTGGAGTGTTCCATGACAAATGAGCAAAGCAGGTTAAACACGCGTGGTAATCCAAAGTTTTGCTCTGGTGTAGATAGCATGACTTTGTTCAACCCTTCCGACTCCCAGCCAACCACTTTGCTAAAACAGAGCGCTCACACAGAGGAAATATTGTAATAGAAGGATGTCCCCATTTGGATAGGTAGTTTCATTAATTTTGTATGTAATAGAAACAGACTCACCTTGGCTTTCCAAAACCCTTCAAAAGCAAAATGAAATATCTTTTAGAAAATCAATTGTCTCCAGGAGAAGGCCTTAAAGGGGGGATATAAACAAATTGTAAAATGTGTATATAAACACAAAGGAACCAAAGTAGCTAAAAATGATTTGGGGAAAAGAAGAAGAAAGTCAAAAGAATCACATTTTCAGACTAAAAATTACTATAGAGCTGAGGATATTGCTCAGTGGAACAGAGTTTGTCCAGCATGTATGAGGCCCTGGGTTCGGTCCCCAGCATCACACACACACACACACACACACACACTCACTAGAAAGCTATAATGCTCAAGACACTATGTACAAGCTAAGAAACAACACATACATCAATGGAACACAATACAATGCTCAAAAACAGACACACACCAATAAGGCCAGCTGATATTTTACAAAGGTACAAATGCAATTCAATGGAAAAAGCAGTTTTCTCCAAACTTGTGTTGGAACAATTAGACGTCCACATGCAGATATAATTAGATAAACTTTGCCTTCAATCTAACAACAATGAAACAACTGCAAGTAGGACCTAAGTCTAAAATCTTACCTGTTACAGCAGAAAACCTAGGGATGGATGCTAGTCAAAAATTCTTAGACACGTAAAAGATAAAATAACAAAAAATGTAAAAGATGGATAAATAAAAAATTGAGAAATTTGTCTTCCTCAAAATAAAGGTTTTATTCTGCAAATCACATTGTTAAAAGGATGAAAAGATCAGGTAGAGACTGAGCAAGAATATTTGCAAATCTCTTTTCTGACGAAGTACTTGAAAATGTAAGAATTCTCAAAAGGTCACGAATATAAGCAATTTAAAAATGAGCAGAGTTGAGAGGAGGCTTCACCAAAGAAGTTAGATGGTGGCAAATAAGCCCTTGAGAAGGTGCTCAATGTCATTTAGTCATCAGGGAAATGTGAATTAAACCCATAATTAAATAGCACTACATGCATAGTAAAATGATTAAAATAGAAAGTATTGACTAAACCCAGGGTTGCCCCTGGTACAGAACCCTGGAAACTTCTGCCCATTGTCACTGGAATACAAGTGGTACAGCTGGCAAAACTATTCGGAGGTTTCTTCTAAAGGTAAATAGTTAATACATGATCCAGAAACCCCACTCCTAAGTACTTACGGAAATAGAAATACAACACCTTGAAGCCAAAGTTTATGTGATTCTGTGCATAATGACCCCAAACCAGAAATAACACCAATGTTTCTCAACAAGTAAATGGATGAACAAACTGTGGCACATCATTCAAAAGAGTACTATTCCATAATAAAAAGGAATAAAATAGTAATACATGCAATGACTTGGATGAATCTCAAAGTAACTATGCTGAATGAAAGAAGTTGGTCTCAAAGGGCTGCACACTGTGACTGCATTTGTATCAGGTTCTGTTTTTAATTATTAGTACACGTTTGTGATACATAATGAATACACTCATTGTGGGGAGCTGATATATGAGATTTTGTATGAGATTCTTAAAAGAACAGAACTACATTGATGGAGATGAAGTCAACACTCTCCAGGGACTAAGGGTAGGAGGAGGCTCCAATGGTAAAAGAACTGTTTGGGGGGATAATGAACCTTTACTCTATCCTGATTGAGATAGTGATTACAGGAATTAGAATATGTTAAAATCAAAAAACATGTACAAACATGTTCATAGCAACACTATTTATAATAGAGAAAAAGATACAGACCAAACATTCACCAAAAGATGAATGTGTCAATAAACTTGGCTATATAAGTGTGGTACAGTGGAAGATTAGTCACAAGGGTGAATTAAGCACTAATACACGCTATCTCATTAATGAGCATCTAAAGCATAATCCCAAGCGGAAGAAAACAAATACAAATGATTAAATGCTGTAAGCTTCCATTTCTGCAAGATCATCAAAATCGTTAAGTCCAGAGACAGAGCACAGATCAACAGATGTCTAGGAACAGAGGGGAAACGATAAAGCAATTACTTAATCAAGGCAGAGGGTTTCTTTTTTCCCTCCTGAGGATTGAACCCAGGGTTCCCTACCACTGAATTACATCCCCAGCCCTTTTTATTTTGAGACAGACTCTTGTTAAGTCACTAAATTGCCCAGGCTGGACTCAGACTTGCAAACCTCCTGCCTCAGCCTCTCAGAATGCTGGAATTATAAGTATACACCATCAGTCCCACTCAGGATGTTCTTCTGAGGTGATAAAAATATTTCAGACCTAGATGGAAATGATGGTTTTATTACACTGTGACTGAACCAAAACCCATTGAATTTATTCACCTTAAAATGGTTCATTTTAAATTATATGAACTGGTATCAATATGAGTCAAAAAAAGCCAATGTACTGTGATAACTTCAAAAGATAAATTTAAAGCCACTGAAAGAACAAAATTAGAAAAAGATTATAATTGGCTACCCTATGCTTAGAGTACAACCTTGAGCAAAGAACACAGGAATGGTGTGAGTTAAATTCTAAGATTCCGGAGGACTTTTGACTTCGGTACAGCAGGCTCTGTTTTCCCCAAAATGTTCCTGCAAAATAGTCTACCCACGGTGAGAGAAGTTTTTGTCTCAATTTAGAAAGAGAGAGGTACGTGTATAAATTTCGTTTCTTTTCAAACAACAGTTGCTTAAATACCGATGCTTATGGTTACCTACCTAGTCTCCTGAAAATATGGCTATGATGTACATTTAGAATATATCTTAGAACAGAACAGAGCTGAAGCCAAGGGGTTTTCTTTGGCCTGTGAAGACTGAAGGATTCTGGCCACAGGAACTCTTCTTCTGTTCGGTTCCTGGCATTGCCACCCTGCACGTTGAATGCTCTGTGTCTTTGCTTGGCGGCTAATGCTTTTCCTCTTTAGCTCTCATTGGGCTGCTTAGTTCCTAATTATGCCCCCAACACCCAGCTCTGAGCTCTTCTCTGCCAGGGAAGCATTCCCTGAACCCGGGGACAGCCGGACAACTTTCCCCCACATTGCAGCAGTACTCTAAACCTTGAATGTACTTAAGCACATGAGCTGGCATGACGTGCCCATGTGATTGTCTTCCCCTTCCAGCTACAGGCTCCTGGAAGGCAGGACACCTCTTACTAATCTTTCTTCTCGGCAGGAACTAGCAGACAGAAGGTGTAGTTGTGTAAATGCAATTGGCTTGTGTGGATTTTGTTGTACCTTTCTCATAAAACAATCTGGATTGGTTTCTGGACAGGCCCAATCTCTCCTTAATTTACATAAATCCTGCTACTCTTGCTTTAAAGTAAATTCTGATTCCCCAGGTTCTCTGCTTTCTCACTAGCTCTCAGTCTCCCTTGAATCTTTAATATTTGCCACAAGACTTTTCCTCTCTTTTGGGATACTAAGAATTACAGCCTTTAGCAAACGGAACTTCTAATATTTCCAAAATAGGGTAGTAGTTTCAATTCATGCATATGCACAAAGAGTCTGAAAAAAGAACTTGAATTCTCAGCCAAAGCCTCTGAGCGACCAAACAATCGGCAAACTAGCAGAGAGTCTTCCTTCTGACAGAACCTGGCTCACCGGTGCCTATAGAAGAGTTTCAAGTCAGGGCCAAGCCTACAGTAATGCAGCCTGTGGCGGACCCAGATGTAGCGGTCCTGCAGCTAGCAACTGGTAAAATTTGGGGACTCTTTAAAGAAGGAATTTAGATCTACAAACAGAAAATCAAATAGTAAAGATGAAAATTGTTTAGGACAGGAACTGGAAGATCACAGCAATGTACTGGACCTCTCCATGTGCCTGTCTTGAAGCTGTTTACCAGAAATGCTCACAGAGACACACATCCTGACACCACCCTGGCTTCTTCTCCCCTTCTAGACCACTCCACATCACTAAGCAAACTCTCAGCACTCTCGACATTCCTGCATGCAAGACCCCTAAAGTTTAAGCTTTATTTGCTTCCTGGAAAATCCTTCTCTGCGCCACATCCCATAAATATGATTAACAGCAACAATGTGTTCCTTAAGGATCATCTGTACCTCTGTGAATCACCTTGTGGCAGTCATCCTAATTTTATAAGACAAATGTGGCCCATTTCATGGACCTACCAGCCACAGAAGCATCGGGCACACTCCCCAAAGTAACCACTCGGTCCCTACATCTTAATGCCACTTGTCACCTCAGGAACCAACAGCCAGTTACACGGCTTACTGGGAGGACAGTAAGATCTGCAGTCAGCAAACTCTGCCCTTTGCCAGCAGCACTACTAACCTCTCTATACTTCTGCTTCCTTACCTGTAAAATAAGCAACAGGTCAGTACTACAGCTTTGTGCTTACCTTCCTGGCCTTTTGAAGAGTTGCCTATTGAATCCAAGAATAAATTTAGGTATAAAGGAGGTGAGAAATAGAAAAAATAAATACCTCCCCATCTGTTATTTGAGGGAACCACTCAAACTGCAAGATTCCACAGATCGTACAGATGGCAGGAAATTTTTTATGTATATCCAGGGAGTCACCTAGGGAGTGACAGAAATGTTTTGTGGTGTCTGTGATCTATAAAACACATGGCAGTGAACCCATACATAGCAAGAACGCCAAGGGCAGTAGCTGTAAGTTTGCTCTCTAAGCTAGATGTAGCCACTTCTATGCAAACTCACCGAAGCATAGGCAGAACAAAGGGCAAAATTCATCTAAAAATGGAACCCAAGTGTTCTTCCTTCACTCTGTTCCCTAGCATTCATTCCTTGCAACAAGCAATTTTGGTTTGTGTGGGGAAACAAATAAGAAAAAATAAAGAGGACAGGTAAAAGCTGATAGAAATTTGCAAACTGCCTAGGAAGAAGAGGGAAAGGACACAGTTAAAAGCAGCAGACCCTACATCTTCCTTCCCGTTGTGCTGATGGTGATGTGCAAGACACAGCAATATTTTCAAAGGTGATGAACATTTCCTAATCTTTGTGATTTTCAGTCATTCTTAAAGGGTGTGGGAGACTGCAGTGTGGACCAGTGGGTAGAGCACTTGCCTGGTATGCACAAAAGCCCAGGTTCCATCTCCAGCACCACATTAAAAGATGGAGCCAGAAGGCATCAAAGTGAGCTGTGTATTTTAAAAACTAAAATAAAATAAGTTCTGAAAAGTACTGCTAAAAAGGTACTTTTTTAAAAAAGCAGAAAGTTTCCTATGATGCTATTGGTGAAAATGTCCTAGTTTGTTTTATTTCTATTGCCTGAATTTTCCTGTGTTTTACAATTTATTCTTTAATGAAGTTTTTATTATCATTTAAGATCTCATACTATTTTCCCAAGACAACTAAGGAAATTTGCAGCATCACACAGTCACTTCCCATGTGGTCAAGCAGCAATGGTTATGGTGATTCTCCTGTGAGAGTAACATCTCCTAATCTCTCAAACTTTGTTCTGTCAGAGCATTAAAATGGACGGAAGAAAGAATTTATTGGCTGGCCCTGCTAAATAGCTGCAGTTACTAATATGTTTTTTAAAATCACATAATCTGTTTTCATAGCTTTATACTCAGCTCATCTTGGGTGACCTTACCATGGAGACTATTTTTTGAGAAGAAAAGGAAAGTTTTCAAGCACTGCAATAAACCTAGTGTGTTGAAAGGCACAGCAACTGGGTACTTAGTTTAATAATGAACATTTTACAAAGGCAGTCACTTTTATATATTAATAGCCACATTCTGCAACAGTCTGTCAAAAAGCTGCATAACAGATCCTTCAGATCTATTACTGGCCCCTCCAAACAAAAACCATTATGCATGAACGTAACATCAAACAACACTCTACGGCAGCCAGCCACGCTGCAAGTAATGCAAAGGGGAGGGGGGCTCAGTAAAACTGGCCATGCCTTGCAATTACAGAGACATGTTCAACCTACCTACAAACATTTGTACAGGTGCTTGGGATTTTGTCCTCTGCCTTACCCATAAACCCCTGCAGAAGTCTGGGTATCATTTTTTTTTAATTGCTTTGCTCACAGTTCCAGAGGTGTGCTTGGTTAATGACGTTCTTTTGCTTTTTCTAGCAACCAGCAGAAGTGAGATGGAAAACTATCTGTCCTGACTATAAGAATAGACCCTGGTCAGATCTCCCATCAGGACCCTGGCCCTCCCTCCTCCCCTCCCCCTTCTCTAGGTCACAGATGCAACTGGCTGTTCCATCGCCACCTCTCCCCAAGGGTGATTCAATAGCCAGGCACAATGGGGAAAGCTGAGAACTGTTTCCGACCTCACTTTCGGTCTCCTCTTGCCACGGGGCAGAGGTGATCGCTGACCAAATCCTGCGGATTATTTGTGCTCAGCTCTAGTGGGTTCATTTTCTTTCTTCCTAAAAAAGAACCTTCCTGGATGGATAAACATGTTTGTCTTTAAGGGTTGCCCTAGGAGAGATCGTGCATATTTCAGCCAGCTCCAGATGAAATGAGTTAAGGGATTCTCCAGCATGCCAATGTTTGAAAATGCCATATTTCTGCCATATTCAGACCTTTTCCGAGGCACTCCACTTCAACGCAGCCTGCTGGCCCCTCGGGCCCTCCCACCCCCCTCCTACTCCTTTATGTATATATGTTGCATAATTATGGAGCAGCGAGTATTTATCACCTTCTCTGGGCAGTAAGCAGAAAGAAATACAATACCATTACTTCCACTTACTGCCTTTCCCAAGATAATTAGGTAACACAGTGGAAGGAGCCTTGGTAGCCTAACGCTGTTCAAGTTAAGTGATTGACATGGCTCTGTCTGGCTGCTCTGTTAACTGTTTCATTTTGTTGCTATTTGCAGTTTGCTTGGCTAATACTCCGAACAAATACAGACTGTTTCTTTAGCCCCTTTTTTCTCTTTGACCTTCTCCTGCCCATTTTCTTTGACTCACTTCAAACTGCCTTGAAAAGGCCTGTTGAATGCATACAGTCCATCAGAGGGCCAGGTCCGTCCCTACCCTTGCCCTGAATGCCTTACTTCAAAGATGGGCCGCATTCTTTAATTGCCCTTTGAATTAATATCAAAGGGTCACAATGCGAGTGCCAAAAGAGAAAGGGGCTTTAATGAAGCAAAGAGCTACCATTCATTTGCAGATAAGCACGTTTTTTAGGCCTGAATGGTCACCCTGGCTAAAGGCTTGCGAAGGGGGACTGGGGCCTCCGAGACTTTTCCCTAAGTAGTGATTAGTTCAAACAAACAAGAGTAAACAAATAAAAAAAAAATCTACAAACAGGGCAGCATAGAATAAATAAGAAGGCTGAATTCGAGAGCCACACTCCCCCTTCGCACCGCCATCACCTAAAACATCACAACAGAAAGCGGGCACTTCATGAGCAAAGCTGTTCCCTATTATTAATCCCATATCTCAACACTGAAATTCCAAGGACAGAGTTCAACAACAAGGTGCCTGAAAGGAAGTTATTTTCAGTCTAAAATGTGGGGCCGTGGGGAACACAGAGGCAAAAACATCAAGACTAAAATGTAGGGAGAAGACACACCTTTCTCAAAAGTGTCCCAATGTTCATGATATAGTTACTTTTGATGTGAACATTTGTACTTAAATTATGGACAATGGAGCGTCAGTATACAGAATCAACCCATCTATCTATCTATATCTATCTATCTATTGGTCATCTACCTACCTACCTACCTACATACTCACCCGTCCAGGCTATATTTTGCATTTCCCCAGCACAAATCAATACTAGTGTCTACTGTCTTCACCATTTCCGTTAACTGTAGCCAAAACCGCAGTGTGTGTGCACAGGTCAATCTAAGGTAAAATACAGATCAAATCATCAATGATTACAGAGTGAAACAGGAAGCCAGGCTTCCTCTCTCCATCTTTCTCCTTTCTAGAAATGTTGGTGATTAAGGCAGGAATTCAGTCCTGGTGAATTATCATCGTGGCTACAGCTTTGACTAGCAGCATCCTGGGTGCCTAGCTACAAACTGGATGGTTGACCTTGGGTAGACACAACATCCTGCCCACCGCCTGGACCTGTGTCTCTTCCCCGGGTGTCTCTGAAAACAGAGTTTACGTCACTTTCAATGATGTACAAGGGAGGGCCCTGTTCATATACTTCAGTCGATCTCTGAGAGTGAGTTGCCAAATTTAAATGCATGCACTGAATTGCCTGTGCTAAGTTAAAAGAGAGAACTCTCCCTTATCTTTGGAGAAATCAAAGGCATCTTTTCCTCACTGGCCTGATTTTCCATGAGCTTATCCATCTGGTTCAGAGTTGCCAAAACAGAGTGAGAAAAGGGCAGCAAATAAATGTCAGAGAGTCAGCCAATCTGCATAAATCTCCAGCTCCTTCCAGAGAAACTCCTTCCTGCCCTGCTGGGCCTTCCAATCTTGTGACATGAGCCAACAGGCATTGGAACAATGTAGAAATCAAAAGACTTATTTTGCCCCAATCCAGGCCCTTAAAAGCTGTTTATCCCATACCAGTTTTCCAGTAGCTATACACCAGTATGCTGGTTTGCAATAAACCAATGTTATCATAGCAACCAGGTCCCACATGTCCTGGATGCTGAATTAGTTCAGCATATTCTGAACTGACTACAGGAAGATCCCCTTAATCCTTGTTAAATTGTATTCTGAGAAAGCATGAAGATAAATCAATCAGTGATTGCACTTCATTTCAATGAGTACAAAAGTAATTATCAGATCATAAGTAAATAATATTTTATGTTTGCTCAGACCTTCTAATGTATTCCTTGGTCACTAACACACTACACTAATTCTCTGGGTCAGAGGAGCAAGTACTTCCATCTCCACTGAAGGAGGATCCAGCTAAGAACACATAGCAACCAGCTAGTCAGAGGGTGAATTAGGACAAAAACCAGTGTCAACCCCAAACCTCCCCTAAAGCCAGGGTTATAGCTGATGCAGAACTAAATTTTGGCACTCCAACCTTCTGTGGTTTCCTTACCAAAATCCACAAGTGGAATAAACTTCAAGACCCTGCAAATCCAACTTAATGAGACCCACGAAAAGTGTTTGGCTTATGTATTGCAGTGCCTACCCAGGACACTGCAGTCCCAGGACACAACCACTGATAGATCGTGCCCCAAACGCAGGATAAGGATGACGCTGGCCACGGAGCTGCTGCTGCTGATAATGATTCTAGCACGCATTTGTCCAGGGCTTCCAAATGTTTTTCATACCCACTATCTGGATTATGATTCTTCGAGTTGACCAAAAGAAAAAATTTTTTTCGCTTTAACTTCAAGTACAAAGGAATAATGATGTCAGATGAAAAAACTTTAGAAAGCAACTTAAAGCAATTTAAACCTAGGGCTGGGTATATACTTCAATGGAAAAGCACTTAGCTAGTGTGATCAAGGCTATAGGTTCAATCCCCAGTCGCACAAATAAGTAAGTAAATAAAAATAGCGTTCGAACCTAGATAGCCTAGCCACTGAACTGACCCAAAGTTATACAGTTTTTATTTTCTTTAAGAGACTCTCATTAAAACGGGGGGGGGCAGTTGATATCTATGTAAACATTTATATTCCCAAAAGACAAATCATTCATGCTGGCACTTTCTTCTCCAGCCACCTTCCCATTCGCAGCTCCAGAAAGGGCCTTCCAAAATCCAGTTCGCTGTAAAACTCTAAGGCTGAGCCCGCTCACTGCTCCAAGGCAGCAGGAAAGAACCTTCAGGCTCACAGCTAGCTGTTTTATGAAAAAATTTCCTGAGACTTCAATGAAAGCCTTGTCTAGGTGCCGACGGCACTTCTCTCCTGGAGGTTTTCACGCCCTCCGTGTCACGAAGTCACAGCCATGAAGCTGCTCGCATCGCATACATCTGTCCTATGGGACAGCACTGACCTAGGACCTGATGGCTACTGGGTTCAGGACGCTGTACATCGCTGCCCCCACTCTCCGGCCCAACTATGGGTCACAACACACTCAGAAGTTCTCACCATTGACTGAAAAAAGAAAACTATTTGAGCAAACTGTCCTGAAATTTGTGGGCTTACAAAAATCTTATCAGCCCCATTTCTTTAAAAATGTGAGGTACTACCCTTGCGTACCTTGTCCAAGCACCAGCGTGTTACCCACGCATGGAGTAAGTGTTATGTCAGCTAAAGAGCTTAAAGGCAAGAAAACGGGATCTAAACAAATCTCTAAGGGCAGACATCTCGCTATAGGCTTCAATGGCCCACATTTGTTATGAAGTAATAAGAATTTGCATAATTTTGGGGAAGACTTTGTTTTCAAAGTAATTCTCTTTTTCACCTGCTTAGGCCTTCATCGTGTATGGCTTTGGTTAAGTTTTGTTGATGGAGGCTCATGTTTAACCAACTGTTTTTAATTTACAAATTAAACTTGTCAGAAGTAGAAATCCTTCCCTTGGAACTCTTCCAATATGTCAAGAATTAATTCTAATGAAAACGGCATTGCCTAAATGCAGGATGGCCAGTCACTTATTTTATTTACACAAAGTCCTTCTCAGTTTCTTTGATAAAAGCAGCTAAATCTTTTTCCTCTTTCATGTTTTGTCAGCACTTGATTCCTTTTGTCCCTTGGCTATTTGCCTAGCTGTGGACAATAAGGCAGGAAGAATAGAAGCAGATTGTTGGAATGGCCCTCAATAAACCTAATTATGACATGTCCACTGCCCTCACCATGACACAGCGAGGGGACCCAGGCTTATTCAATTACCCTCGCCAGGTTTCTCTTTCAGACCTAAAGTTATCCTTTGACTGTTTGTATTTCTGAACAGTATTCATGTTCATTGTGAAAGAAAATCCCTTGGACTTTGAGGGGTTTTAAAGTTGATGCTGTTATTGTAACTAATTTTTATTAACTGAATGATAACATGATAAAGAAATAGACTTTTGTTATGTAATAAGAACAAATCAGTGTGTGCTGAAAGTTACACCTTTCTTTCCTTTCTCTTCCAGCCAGCCTGGCAGGACATGTAACCAGAATTAATAAACAAAATAATTTCTTCAATCTGCATGTCCCTTACAGCACGATACTGAGTCTAGCGGGACATAACAGAACTGTTTTGCTGCGATTCTTTTCAACATTAAAAATAAATAATAACCACATGATTTTAGTACATGTGGTTTTTTTTTAACCTAACCACCAGGAAAGTTCCTTAGCCCATTAACACCGGAGAACATAAGTTCATTGGTACCTTTATGCCAACAGCTATTTCTTCAGCTGCTCTAGGTAGGCAGGATGGACAGTATTTAATTAAAACTCTGGCTGCTGGTTGGAGGAGCCCTTTCCTCCCTGAACAGATTGTTCAGAGATCATGCCCATGGTTCCCGCAAAGCCAGGGTATAAAAGCTGTGTGTCAAGTGAACAAAAGAATGGAAAAAATGAAGGAATGCCAAAAATCAGCTCCTGATCCATCCTAACTTTTAAGTCAGCTATGTTTGACAAAATGAATATTCAGTTATATTCACAGATACATACACTTAAGGGGGACAATTGTTTTGTAGCTACAGCTATCTGGATAACTTCCACTTTTTATCTTTTTTTTCTGTTAGAAACTCATTGTTCCCTTCAGAACAGCTCTGGGAAACATAATAGAATAAACTTACAACCGCAAAGAAAGTAGGTGAGATAACTTTTTAAATTTCCTTCATAATGCATCTTCTTCACTAGAAATTTCCTTACTTTCTAATAAAAGCAGATCTAAATTGTAATCTGCCCTGAACATGAATTTGAAGTTGCATATATTAGCTTTCTGGGGGAATTACCTTTTTAATCCTAAGAGTAAAAGTCTATTTCACAAAAGACCTGTGAAATAGAATATACAGAATCCTTAGTGTTTGAGCAATGTTTAGAATACGTACTTGCGCTACTTGGTTTTTCTCCCCTGGTCTCTCTTCAGACAGCAACAGTTTCATTTTCTCCAAATTCTACAGAGATGTTTTAAATCTCAAATACCCAAAATAAATTGTGTAAGTCTTAATATATATAATTTTGGTGAAGTGTATATTGATCTTATCTTACAGAATCTCATTCTGCAGTTTTACTTTAGCATTTGTTGATTTCAATTTCTCCAATGAGTATACATTTATATTTACATTAACTTTAAAATCGCTTGGAACAATCACTAAAATAATCATAATACCACTCTGCCTATAAATGAAAAACATCTCTTTCCATGGCAGAGTGGAAAATAGTAAATGTCTCACCATTGCAGAGTTAAAGTGTTCTTTCAAAAGTGTTCAAATTACTGTAATCAGCAAATGTAACCTCCTGCATAAAGAAAGCTTTAAAAAGTCTGCTTTTGCTACTTTAGAGTGGAAATGTTATGAAAATATCCAAGATGTCTCAATATTTTAACCTGAAGCATATGTATTTTTGCATTCCCTAAAATGTTTTAATGTTTTTATATAGTTAAACAGAATAACAACTCTTCTTCGAATCTCAACTAGCACTTCCCTAAGAAAACATGGGAAAAAAAATAAGTCTAGGAAATCAAACACTCAGATCGAATATTACTCACCACCCCAAGCTTGGCAAAGCATTATAAATGCCTGCTGTTTTAAAAGCTATATGGTTATCCTGCTGTTCAAACTATATTAAATAAATTTATGCCATAACTCTCACAAATTTAACTTCTTACAACCTGTTGGAACTGAGTTCGTGTGGCAATATAAGTCAGGGTCTGCCTATGCATATGGAAAGGGGAGTCAATAATTTAGGGTGTTTTGATTCATATGGACTTACTCAGCAAAAAAAAATCTAACATTGTCTAAAAGTGGCTAAGATCAGATTTCTTCTTTAATCTAAAGGTCAAGTACTGCCTTTCTCTGTTATCAAATAAAAACTTTAATTTGCCACTCAAAGGTCCGAATTGCAAAATATCTGAGCTGAGTACAGAATAATCACTAAGAAAGACAGAAACAGACTTTCCTAAGGTCAGTAGTAGTGTTTTTAATTCCAAATACAGAAGGGGATATAGTTTATCTTAATGTTCTCATTTTATAGAGTTCATCTTATACTTTGAAAGATTAGTAAATATTTTTTAGCAATATTTTCTTATGTGTTTTTCTACAAGTCTATGTATGATAAAACTACAACAAAACTGAGCCATGGGGGAGGTGCGCTGAGCCATAGGGTCTGGGAGATAGCTCAGTGGACTAAGCGCCTGCAGGGCAAGTGCAAGGTCCTGAGTTCAATCCGTGGTACCACCAAAAGTAAAAAACTTTAAAAAACTGAGCCACAGACAACAGGTATGTAAAAAATAATGCATGTACATATTACTTTGGACATTTTACATGCACTAAAATTTCCTCAAAACAAAAAAACAAATTTCCAGAATCCAATTTACGTCATTAATTTTATCATCCAGTCTTTGCAGCAAAAGTTTGAAATATTTGAATGAATCATTGTCTGTGTTTGGAATATATGGTTTAAAAGTCTCTATGTTGTAGACATATGAAATAGCATTCTTTTGAAATAATGTTCTTCCACAAAAGTAAAGTAGCAAAATAATAGGGGGGAAAGATCACTAAAATCACCTCTTGATAGACTAGGACATTTTGCCTTCAGTTGTTTTCAATAGCACAAAAAATATTTTTAACATTCTTTCCAAGTTTCTAAAATGCTTCATACCAAAGTAATAAAAAATCAAATAAAATTTTGTGATTTAAAGTGGTTTCCTGTTTAATCCTTACAAAGTTGCTCCCAAATTCTGTTTTGTATGGAAATTTTTCATCAACTCAAATAAGAGTTTTCAAAACTTGTGAGTGTGTACTTTAATGCAGAAATTTTAAAAAATATTTATTTTTGCCTAATTCAGTTTTTTTACAGTTATCATGTGTGAGATAGGGGCTCATTTAAGATGCGATTTAGAATCAGCCTAAGTGAGTGTGCCATTCTGGGACTCTCCCTGCAAGGCCAGACAGACTAGCATTGGCTTGGTCCGTGACCAGCAATCCCTGCATCCCTCCGGGAGCAGTTAGCTCCATCAGGTGATCCGGAAGAGGAAATGTGACCAGCCTATACAAGGTGCTCTGAATTTCCCACACGCGAACAGAGTCCTGTGCAATCGAGTCAGAGTGAATGCTCTAAGTAACACTCCAGGCCTTTCCAGACTCTTCCGGAAGCCTCAGCTATCACGGGAAGTGCAAGCGAACACACATTCCTGCATGGAGGGTGCTGAGCAGGGTGGCCACTTGCACAGGAAAATACCTTCCTATGGGCTTCTGTTTTCTCTGACCTCTTCCAGCACCTAGAGGCCCCTGGCCCACCCCCAAAGGTAGGAGTCCTTCACTTATGACATCAAGTGGCCACAGATTTCTCTATCCTGGCACCTCGAGGCCCCACTGTGTCTACACACAGCTATCTGGGGCTGCTATAACTACAGGGACCAGGATATGGCCTCAGCCACCACAGCCTTCCAGAGCTGTGCCACCACAGCCTGCACCTTGCTCTGTGTTTTTGTCAGAACAGGGGCAAACGATGTGCAGGAAGAAAAAGCAAAATGATCCCAGAAGCATATTCAGAGACCTACAAGAAACATGTTAAGAATGGCCTAAGGCTACCGTGGGAGCGAGACCCCTAAGACCCACCCAATGAAGGGCTTTGCTCTCCTGCCCTTATCTAGTGAGTCTGTGCCTGATCTTCTTTTGAGGAGTCAGCCCAAGGCTTCAAGAGGCTCTCTGCCAGGGCTAAATATGCAGCATAAGGACCTCAAGGGTAAGTTGCCCAACCCCAACCCAAACTTTGGCTCTCTGAGTAAACAAGAAATAAGACACAAGAAATAAAAGAACCACCCCCAAAAGCCTCAGTCCTGAGACACGTACAGAGGTGACCAAACCATGGAGCTCTGCTCTTACATGCGGCCCTGGAGGATGTACGCTCCAAAGGCAGAAGCATGCCGTCTCTCTCCACCCCCACCAACCAAGGGTGAAGGTGGGTGCGGTTCTGTGGGATCCATAGCACCACCAACTTAGGGGCTCCTCACAAGATGTAAATTCCATCATATCTTACTTTTGCAACATTTACAAAAACCTAATGAAACAAAGATGTTGCTAGGGCTCCTCCGCAAGCCTGGGCGGGCCCCCACCAGGTGCGGTTGCCTAAGTTCCTTAGCTTTAGGGGGACTTCACCTCTGACAAGAGCCCCTCTTAGGCCAGGTGTGGGCTTTTTCTAAATACTTGCATGTAGAGTCATAATTTTCAGAAAACACCTATCAAACTCTAAGCAGACTCTCCAGTTCAGTAGGAACTCATGATCATTTAACTAGTCCACCACACGACAAGCCATTTCTAACCCCAGTTACAGTTGGTAGGATAAATTCTGCTGTCCCACTGAAAGGCTGGTGGCTTACACCCTCCCAGTTTGTGTCTCTGAAGTTCTCCAGGGCCGCAGAACCAAGTTTAGGCGTCCCTGAGTACTTCAGCCTCTAGTCTTTCGGTACCAGAACACTTTTCAGTAAGAATATCCATGATGAACGTCCCTGGTCCCCTAGGTCTCTGGAGGATAATCTTACCTTTTCAGCCCTCTGACAATGGCTCTGCAGCCCTTAGGGAAAGTTTGGAGCTAGGAGACAGGCTGGGGTCCATAGTGCCCTCCCGGGCTGCGGCTCTAGGCTAGAAAGACACTTAGTGCCCTTCTCTGGCCCTGCTCTTTGCCAGAGAGTACAAAAGGCACAAGCTAAGAGTGTTCCCCAAAGAAGTAAGAGAAAATTCACCTGTGGGGGAAGGTGCTGTGGCCCAGCCTGGTCTGTTTCCTCCTGGACGGCTGAATAGGCATCACATCCCCACAGGTCCTGCTCGGCCACAGAAAAGCCTCATGGCAAAATTAATTCTGTTCAAAATGAAGGCAGGGTCTGCCAGGGTGAGAGGTGTGTGGCATCCAGAACTTCTCTTCCTTACCCAGGCAAAGCTTTCTTCGTTGAATATCTAAAATCCCTTCCTCCTCCGTGAATAAGAAATCCCTTCTTCCTCTGTGCTAAGCTTTCAGTCTACAGGATCCCTTCAGAAAGCACTCACACCTCTGGATGAGTTTCCCTTAAAGAAGCAGAGCCAGTGGGAAGTGTATGTTGTGTGTTATGCTGTGTGTGCATGCACAGGTCCATGCGTCTCACTGTGGAGCACAGGCACGTTGGAGGCCAAGGCAAGAGGACTCAGAAGACAAGGGAGAGCACAGGACTGGAGACCGACTTCACTCCTTCGCCTAAGGCCACCCCACAAGGAGGGTGGAGAAGGAAGGTGGAGAAATCCTTCCCAAGGAGAGCTAAGGGCTTAAAGGGATTTTCACACATGCTTCAGAAAGGGTAAACTAATTCTGGTAACACCATGTCCCACACAGAATAATTCGAGTGGCCATATCTTTTAATTTTTTCCTAAAGTTTTTCCGAAAGGGTTTTCCAAGTACCAGAAATTTCAATGTGAAAGATAGTCATTGCCTTGCCTAATGAATTTAATTTAGGTTTTCATTTTAAAACAGAGAAAAAACTGTGTTTCAGGGGGAAAATCATTAGTTTAAACTAGAAACATTAAATTATAGTAATTCAATAAAATAATGAAAGTTAGCCAACAAAGATTCAGACCAAATTCAGTTCTGTATGTCATTTGTATTTTGCAATAAAGAAATTGTTCTTGTCTCTGACCAAGGTATATGCTGGCCCCCTACTAAAAATACAAGTTTTGGACAACAGCTTAAGTTCAATTTTCTTAAAAGGGACAAACCACCTGTGACAAGGGTGTGACGGGTACTAAGTACCAGCTATATGACCTATACCAGAGCTGTATTCCCCTATTCTTGGCTGACCCCTTACACAGCCTCTTGTATCCCAACCAACAACTGGCTTTTTGTTCAGAAATGCCCCAGCGCATCAGCTGGCATGGGTCAGAGGCAAGGAGTAGACCCAGAGGAGTCAAAGTCCAAATCACTGACAAAAGCCCAGAAACTGAATCTCAAATAAATCAGGCCCTGAGTTTTATTCTTTGCCTTCTACCTGTAGCCCAGCTCCTGTCTAAGAAGGGTTTGCCCAGCACGCAGCCATCCTTCTGGCCCCTGCTTACTGAAGTCTGGCTCTCTGCAGTCTCTGACTTGATATTATATCTTGAGTCTCCCAGCTGCCCTCTTCTTCCAGACAAAACCTCAGCAAGTATTCAGAGCTTGGCAAGCCCAGTGACCACAAGCAGACACTGGCTGCTAGTAAGAAACTATAGATGTTGCCTTTCTACTGCCCTCTAATAAATGTGTTCTGCATACACATGCCATGGATGCGCCCTGTCTGCATAAAGACCAAGCAAATCTACCACCTAGAAAACTTCCACACTGGATAGGTTCCCAAGGCGTATTTTCCCCGGGCAGACTGCTGTCCCTCCAGAGGCACTGTGAGAACAATTGCCATTTATTGGCTCCATTTCCTGAAATGGATTCCCAGCTCCCTTTAGAAATGGTCTGAGATGCTAGAGGCCCAAACTTTCCAAATTACGACCAAAAATTCCAGACACTGAGATCCCATCTACTTGGGAATCATGAAATGGAAAATTAAAGCATTTCCCCCAGATGAATTCATGAATTCCTTCCTATTTTACTTTTTGTTTGTTTTGTTGTTCAGGGTGAGAATGAACTTCAAGCACTTGCACATGCTAAGCAAGAACTCTACCATGGAGCTCTGTTTCCACGCTCTCCCATATTTTACGGAAATGCATAATTATTCATTTGAAGCAGAGGGGCACCACTCCCGACCAAACACCTGCTTGATGACTTGAAGCCACTTCCTTAAAGAACAGCTCAGCTGGTTATCATCTCGCTTTACCTCTACAGGTAACAGCAATGTGATCATGTGTCATGAATCTAAAGTTTGGTCACCCTCTTAATGCAGGTCCAGCAGTAATTTACTTGCTGTGGTCTAAATTTCTGTTGAGAACATCACAGTAACGTGACAAGCACATCAAAATTTTCTTCTTTGGGATTAACCCTTTCAAGAGCTTTCTTCCTATGTGTAAAGCTGGATATATTTACAGGTAGTAATCAGACCCCACAAATTATGGGCCTGATTCAATCCAAATTGTGCACAGAGCTGGGCAAAAGAGACAAAAGCTGCTTTTGATTCTCAGCTCTTTGCAGATGCTCATAACACCAGGCCTGTTTATATCCCCTAACCGACTCCTTCAGGTTTCCATAAGCAAGTCAGACAGAAAGCAGGAAGGGCACACAGGGAACCTAGTTAGCTGTCTTCTAGCTAAGCGGAAACAAAAATTCTAGCATTAAGAAAATGCATGTAAACATTGTGTACCACACATGTGTATTAATAAACTAAAATTTAAAAAAAGAAAGAGAATATATCTCCCCAGCACCAAAAGAGAGAGGGAAGGGAAGGGAAGGGAAGGGAAGGGAAGGGGAGGGGAGGGGAGGGGAGGGGAGGAGAAAAGAGATGCACACCTTCTTGCCTCTTGCCTTGCAGACTGTAGCAGATGCTTGTTATTCTGGGGCAACCATATAACAGTCAAGAAAGAAGACTTGTTTTTGTATTTTTGTTACTTTTTAAAGCCAAATTAAGATTTTTATTTCCAAAAATTAATCCTGAGCCCTTAATTCATTCCCCTGTTTCTGAACAGCCCATTCCTAAGGAGGAATAACTTGAAACTTGCGCTGTAAAATATTTACTTGGCACTGACCCCTCCTGTTTCTTCAAGGGGGTGTGCAGAGGCTTGTTTCTCTCAAATAATTGGAGCCCAGTTCTTTCTGACTCATTTCAGACTCTGACTCACAACTTGGGTAAGCCAGGTACTGCGCAGTATCAACAAATGAATTCCAGAGCATAATATTTAAAGAAAAATAGGCCCAAATGATTTGGTAGAGGCAAGGTATTTGAAAAAACATAAAAAGCCTTTTGTGCAAAGAAGGGAATGGATACATATTCCCTAAAAATTTGTAACATTAAAAATCAACCATTAAAAATAAAAAATAAAAAAATAAAAATCAACCATTACCCAACCCAAGAAACCACTAGCATATCAATCAGATTAACAATCTTTAAAAATTTTAAGAATAAAACACTGCATTGAAAAAAAACCACTGCATTGTATGACTTACTAATTTAAACATAATTATGTGATCTTACAAGATCATTTCTCTTTTGTAACCAAACAACCAGAATATATTGCCCCTAAATTGTTGTAAAACTATCCAGAATGTCTCCAGTACAAGGTGAAAAGGCAGAATGCTTAATCTAAACAGAATACTACTTTTGATGAGAGCAAAATTAAATGAAGAGCAAACAACAACTACAGAAGAAGAAAGGAACCAAATACATAGAAGAAAAAGTTTGCCTTGTCTTTAGACAATGTTTCATTTGGAGAGACAACAGAATATTGGAAGCTTTTCCAAAAGCAGTCGCAGTGAGTGGAATAATGCTGAGGAGTAATTTTGTTTTTTTTTTTTTTTTGGGACCGGGGATCGAACTCAGGGCCCTAGTGCTCAGCGGCAAGCACTTAGCCCACTGAGCTGTACCTCCAGCCCCTGAGGAGTAATTTTGAAACTCCTGCTTACTCCAGTGGGAAAGGAAAGTGTCTTGGTCTAGCGCAAGGGCCTGAAGGTGAACACACTCTAGCTCAAGCTTTTCAACGATTCCACCATATGTTCTCAAGGCAGAATCCAAATTCTTCCCAAAGCTACGAAAACTACAAATATCCATCCCTTTATTTTACAAATAAACTCACACATGTGCCAAATGGTGCTGCGGAATGGAAAACACTCTCAATGCTGTGAGGTAAATCACTGGTTAAGTCCTTGGCTGCCTGTGTCATGGCTGCTAGGTAAACGAGGCTGAAGAGAAACACCAGGCCTTGCTGAAGAATAATGCCGAGATATAAAGGAAAAATTTAAAAAGCTAGCGAGGCACAGAGGATTTTAGACAGTTGGCTTCCATTTCTGCAAAAGGTGAGAAGAATTTTATTTTTAATTTAATTTTAATTTTAATTTATTTATTCTGGCACTGAGGATTGAATCCAAGGCCTCTCTGGCCCCAGCCCCTGAGAATTTTTTAAATGAGAGGGAGAGAGAGAGAGAGAGATGCAGCTACACGTTTCTGCATAGCTCCAGAAAGACATCTTACAGGAACTAACCAGTGGACAGAGCAGGAGAGAAACTTTTCACCACACCCTCGCTTGTATCTCTGCGATTTAGTACAAAGTGCATGTTTCATCCACTCCCAAATAAGGACGGTACGTCAGAAAATAAAATCCGACACAGCATATATTTCACTTGAGTGTAGGTCCATGCAAAGGCAATCCTGAGAACAGAGGATGCTTCCCTTTGCAGCTGAGAGTTGGCTCTCGAAATCCAGGAGTCCCCTTGCCTCTAAAAGCCTTGGGGGGGGGGGGGCGGCAGGACTGTCCAGAAGGAAGGCTCCGAGCTCTCAGTGCCTTTTTATCAGTTCGCTGGGGGCTGGCCAGCCAAGGAGCCCCGGCTGCCTGCTGCGACGCCTAAGCCGCAACAGCTGCATAAACTGGCTGTGCCCCAGCCTGACCTATTTTGGAGACAGGTCAGACCAGTGCATGTGGGGATAAGAAAACAACCTTCCTTGCAGCCACTGGCCCCAATGACAAGCTGCTCCAGCCAGAGAAAGATGGGGGCAGGAGCTCTTCAGCCCCCAGGAACCTCGGAAGCTGGGCTACTTTCTTTGCACTCTCAAATTGCACCCCAGTAACACAGGAGCCCCTACGCTTTGAGGAGGGAAAGGATGAAGGTATCTTTTCCATCCAAGGGGGTTGAATAGATGGAAATCAAATAGAAAACTCATTGAAATTTATCCTCTAGTTTAAAGAGGGTTATTTGGGAAAGTTTCCTTAAAATCTCTGAGCTCTTATTTTAGGGGAAAGGGAATTAAGAAAGAAGACTCGAGAATGCACATCATCTTGCGCGCGGAGCCACGAAGACATGTAAGGGGAAAAAGGCGGGCTGCGGAGGAGAACCTGGGGGGAAGAACTTGCTGCTCTATGCATTGAAAGGGCTTCAGGAGTGAAAATGTATGTGAGAGCCGTTTTCAGAAAGCAATTTGTCAGTCTTTGACATGGGGAAAAAAGTGTCCAAAAACCAAAGAAAAGTTAGATTTGAGGGGGTCTTGCAAGAAAGTCAAACTGATCTAAGGGGGGAAAACAGTCTTGATCGGGTAAAAGGAAAAATGACTAAGAAATAGCCTCATCTCAGGGAACAGTTTTAGAATTTTATTATTTTTCATGTGTATTAAATCAATGAAGTCCTCCACATTAAATAGTTGCTTATAAAGTTTTTTTTTTTTCTGGTGCGGTGAAAATGCACTTTGTGGTGTGTGCGCATTGGCTTGGTTTAGTCTTCATTGTTGCCGCTAAGCCCTGAATTAAGCTTTTATTTGCCCTTGGGCAGAGCCCATCTGCTAGCTTGTAGGCTGGGCACTTTCTGAGTATTCAGAAATTTCCCCCTAGACCCAAGACTCTGAGTTTTGAAAGTAGACTTGTAATTTTCACAGAACATGCATTTTCTCATTTTCTTCTCATAGTGCCCTATGAAGTTAGTGTGATGTACCCCATCTTCCAGATGTCAGAACTAAAGTTCAAAGGGTCACACCTGAAACATGCCTGGTCTCAATTCCAGAGAAAAATTGGTGATGCAAGAACAGGCCACTGTCACCATCTGTACTGTGTTCTTATACCATAAGAAAGGATGTGGAAAAGTACTTTAGGGTACACTTGAGTCAGACTGGACAAGAAACACTCATTGCTCTAGTGACCCAAGAACTGGCCAGTTGAGGGCTCAGAGAGATGAAACTTATTACTTTTGCTATAATAAAATGAATTGGACCAATTAATTTTCTTTAGTACAAGTTAACCTCAACTTGATGTTGCTGATAATTTAGATACACACACACACCTAATCTTTGGCTAAAATTTTCTTCCTCTTGATAATACAGTTGAATACTGAATTTTAAATCATATGTTTGGTGATGTAGTTCAGTGATAGAATGCATGTGTCAGGCCCTGAGTTTAACCCCAAGCACCATAATAAATAAATAAATAAATAATTGTTTATTCTAGAATTTTCCAAGAAAAGAATAATGTGGATATGGTGGCTGTACTTTATCTGTGTAACTGTAAAAATAATAAAATACAAACATAGATTTTCTGTTAAAAATGCAAATAAGTATGTGACCATATCAGAATTTACTATGAAAGTACACAAGAAATGAAAAAAACTCTGTATTTCAATACAAACTTTCTTAACTATTCTACCCTAACTTCTTATTGTGTCATCTGATATAAAACCAAATGCATTTAATTCTGCAGTTTTTTCCAGAAATACACCAACTAATGCATTACAAGAACTTTTAAAATTCTATGTTTAAATCTCTATAAAACTATGCTATTTGAGTTCTCAGTGTGATCTTGGTAAATTTTTAAATGCCGAAAATCAGCAGTGTTTCCTCCTCCTCAATCCTGTGTCAATCAGCTCAGAACAACCTCCCTTCCTCGTCCTAAGGCATTTTGATCAGTTATTCTTAGAACGGAATCTGTTGGATTAGGATGAGTGGGGATCCTAGAATCCAGAGTTGAAATTAATGTACCATTTAGATGCAGTAAAACCAGCCAGCAACAAGTATGTCAGAAAGTTCAGTCAAGCAATTCTGGAGTCGGTTTAAGGACAACATAAAACTCCTTTGATGCTGCCTGTTATGAGTTCTACTCTACTAGAGAAGGATATTTCCCAGTCACCGCAGTAGAAAAATGACACAAAAATTTGGAGGACTTTGATCAGGTTGTTTTACTCCAAAGAGGAGGTGTTTCACTTTGTTTTATTTAAAACCTTGCCACTAAATTTAAAATGCTACAAACTTTTTTGGTACATGCAATATACAAGGTGAAACAATTTCTCCAGAGTTTCCTTTTTAGGAAAAAAGTTCATCAAATCAAATTCTACATTACACACCGATGCTCTTTATTAAAATATACTTTCTTTTTAAAGACAAGTGACTATTTCTAGAGCAGAAATCATCTGCTAGTTATTTCTTAGTTTTTATCTGGAAAAAGGGAAGGAAATGAGACCTTTAAAGAAAGAATTCATAAATGTATCAACTATCCTCAACAACTGCAGTCTGTAATTTTCCTGTTTTCCTTTGATAATGGTGACATTTCTAATTCATCTCATTACATGTTTTGTAATGTTAATGAACATTTTGATAACTGTGCATGTCCCAACTAGGAATGGGAAGTTACATACACATTTTATTTCAGAGCATAATCGCAACAAAAATAATTGGTGTATGTCCGAGGGGCGTCCTTAGAGGAAAGAAGTCCTGATTCCAGGCAAAACTCACAAGGCTCCTGGAGCTCAGTGCTGGACCAACACCACAGGGTAGCAGAACTAAAAGACGAGTCATGCATTCTGTACAGAAGATTGGTGTAAATGGGGCCAAAAAAATATTTCCCAGCAGGGCAAGGGAAGGTCCTATGATGAGTCTGTTCTCACTTTTGAGTTGGGGATGAAGAATGACAAAGTATGAAATTCTCTTTCACTTTTTCTTCATCCTTCAGAAATCACAGCTTCCCAGCTAGAGGCAGCCAGTTCTGAGGTCAGCAGTTTTGCCTTGGTACTAAGCTCAGGCCCAACTTGGGAGTGGGATTTGCTGTCATCCTGGAAGTATATAAACATATAACCTAATACTATTCGAGGGTCAAAAATTATCTGCACCCTCATGTGTATATAACGTACCCAGGACAGAAAGACCACAACTCAGGCAAGCTGATACTAACTTCTAACTTCATTTATTTCAACATGTATTCTTCACTGTCATAATTGATTCTAAACATTTTATATCAGAGAGCATTTGAAGATAGATGTATTATTCATTGAGAGATTATCATAAAAATTATTTGAAATACCCCCCCATGAGTCCGCACTGTATGTGAAGACTCAGCTTATTCCAGTAAGCAAGAAAAAGTAAAAAGCAAAATAAAATAAATCCTATGCAGTCACTTAATACTGAAAGAGGGATTCAAAAAACAACCCAATACACAGTCAGATCCATGATACACAGTTAAATATCCAAAGCCTGAATCTGGCATAAATTTTAGAACCTCAGAGTGATTTGTTGGAATTTGAAAATTAAGCACAGATATGGTATTTCCAGAAGAACCCTTGAAAGAATGTTTTGCTCTCATAAAAAAGAAAAAACAATCCAAATATATTGAGTTCTTAAAGAAAGAAACAAAAGTCTAACAGTTCATCTAAAACTCAACTACCAAAATAGACAACAAATCATTCAAGGAAGTGTATTTCCTAGCATTCAACAGCTGAATACGAAATGCTATTACCTCAAATTTTGATGACTCCAGAAAGTACAGTCCGTGGGATAAATAAAACTTTATATGCTGCAAATGGATATAACTTACTACCAGCACAATTGTTAGTGACCAATTTATAAGTAAACTCCAAGGATGCACACACTCTACACGCAAACAAACACGACTCTGTTCTGCTATTACGGGCACGGTTAAAATGTACAGAAGACTCATATAGCCACCTGTAAACACAAAAATTATGAAAACACATGTAGAGATAGGTTGTCTATATAACTTTCAGTTTCCTGTGTTTTTAAATCATTCTCCACCTCATTTAATGCCAAAATGTGACATCTTTTCTCTACATCATTCTAGCCTGGGAGGCAACCAATGAAACTTCTACATTTAGAAATTTAGTAATGGACCAATAATAGCACCCATCTCCCTTCCCCTAAAAAATGAGAATCGATTTGATGATAAAGTCACCATTGTAACCTCGGTTCTAAACAAGAAATAACCATAGGATAATTAAAAACACCCCATGAGTCTCCTCCACAAGCCAACATATAACTGGTTTCAGTTCCTATTTCCTTAAGAGAATTTGGGCAATTCATCCTTAGGGTTTCAGAGGAAAAGGAGGATTTTCCGAGACAGATAAATTGAAATGATCCTGCTTTGATCTCTGTGGTTAAGAATCCCTCACAATAGAAGATGGCTACTGAGAGGCCCTGCTCTCGGCCTTTTAAGGTGGAACAATGGTATCAACAAACAGCTACTTAATCAATATTTGGCCAGAGTCGCTGAAAACTTCCTTTTCAGATTTTAATTCCTAGTTGTAAAACAACCCCAGAGCAGCCACTGAGATAAGACATTAAACTGACTGCTTAATTGCCTTTTAGTGCCTTGTTAGTTATATATGTACATTCTTAATGGTTCTTTAATCTTTATTTACCCGCTTAAGTAAGTTACCTGTCACAGAATCCCACGGAACTTTCTTGATCCCAGTTGAAGCCAAATTTTCTCTAGCCATTGTAGATGCTATTGAGCATTGATTTTCATCAGCCATCACTTAAACATTGAATCTCAAGGTTAGGAACTATATTTGCTTTGCCCTGAAAGTGTATATATATATATATATTCGTGCGCGGTGGAACCATATGGATTTCGTGGCAATGCTCCTATTCACGTGATGGATGTCCCCATGTTCCACGGGCCTGAACCGAGGGACACTTGCTGGTTCTGCCTCACCGCCCGGGTGGGTTTTATAGCCCAGCCCTGGGGACTCTTAAATGACCCTTTGGTAATTATCGCGCACTTGAAGTCCCTACCTCCCGTTCTGGAGCTATCAACAATCACATCAAACTCCAAAATAAGCATACGATTTCAAGCATTAATTAGAAAATCTGCATGTTTTCAATAAGGCTGGAAAGTAAGTGTACCTCAGTCAACCAAGTCAAACCAACAAGCAGCAAAGAAAACATGCTACGAATCCAGCCAATCGCTGGTGTTTCCCTTCACACTGTTCCAGCAGAGAAATTGTTATGGTTACACTGGCGGAAAGGAACACAGCACGGTATGCTACTTTAGTTCAATTTCTGCTATCTGCGATCCTTTTCTTAATGGGGACTATTTCCTTGTTGAGTGTTGTAAGGGCGTTGAAAAATATAAAATACCTCCTAAAAAATACAGACGATGTAGAGGTCAAATTCCTGATCCTAAAAAATGGACTTGCAGTGTGGCTGGCATGTCCCCTTTAATAAAGTTCCAATGCCACTAGTCTATGATCCGGTATCCCATTATTTTAATCAGTGGGAAAGTTCGTCCTCTGCTGTCCGGGTCCCCAACCTTATGCCAAAATTCCCCTCCCTGCTAACTGGGGGAAGCAAATGGGCTTGCTTTCGCTCTGTGACAGCGTTCGCTTGGTGACAAAAATGCCCTTTTCACGCACCCACTGGAAAGGAAATATGCCAAGGACCTCAAAATTTCTTTTATTCGCGGGCTTATATTTTTAAAGAAATGAACTCGTTTGTCTTGGTTAATTTTAGAAAACTTCACAGGCTCACTACCAAAATAGGCCTAGAGCAAAACTTCTGTCACTTTTACTTTCTCAAATGAAAAACAACAACAACAAAAAGCGCTCTTCAACACTGTCCAATGGGAAGGGAAAGATAGGAACAGAATACAAACCCCCAAGCAACCTATGCTTGAAGCCTCCCTGCTTAACCTTTGAAACTGCTGCAAACCTCCCACGCTCGCTTGTGACTTTTAAACTGAGGGGGCCCGTAGGAAAGTGTATCTCCAGTCCCAATCAAAACATCAATTTGGCAATCTGGCCTCTCTCCCCTCACACTCCCGAACTGCCACTTCAAAGCCGCTACAACAAGTCAGTAATTGTAACGATGCATCTAAATATTTAAGCGAGAGTCTCGCAGGCGCGTGTCCATTTACAGTCCGCATCTGTCCTCTAATTCTATTACAGCACGAAGCAAAAATATTGCCCAAACCTCACAAACAGGAAAAGCGTCACGGGGGGAGGGGAGTAGGGAGGAGGAGGAGGAGACGATGAAGGAGCAGTTTCTATTGATTAGTCACCGCTTTTGTGTTAAGGGCTTTCTTTTAAAATAAGAAAAAATGGGGGAGGAGGCTGCAGAAATTTCACTAATGTGAGCCTCAGGCAAGGGAGGAAAAAAAAAAAAGAGGAGGAGGGGAGGCGGGCTGTGTCTAGATGAAAGTGAGGAGCACATAAAGGGGGCAATTGAGTCGGCTGCAGCCCGGCGAGCTAAGCTGCGGGCCGGCCGGAGCACAGGGGAGGGGCGCGGCGCTCGGGCGCAGGGCGCGGGGCGGGGGCCCAGCCCATTGTGGCGGCGCCCGCGGGCCGCTTGGCCGCGCCGAGGGAGGAACAGAGGCGCCCATTGAGCAGGCAGTGCCCAGAGCCCCCGGCGCGCGGGCCGGGCTTTGCTCCCGCGGGTGCTCCTGCTCCGATCTCAGTGCGGGCCCGGGCCGGGGCCGGGGGCGGGGGGCGTGTTCCAGGGCCCCGCAAGCCTCTCCTTTCACCCGGGGCGCGGCGCTCGGAGGAGGGACCCAGAACGGGCGCGCCCACCGCAGCGCACCTGGTCCTCTGGAGCAACCCTCTCCGCTCTTGTACTGGGTGAGGGAAAGGGGCAACCTGGGAAGGCAGAGAACGAGGGCGGGTCTGATCCCTTCCGGGCTGCCTCTCTCCCCGTGCCCTAGCGCCAGCAAGCAGATCTCGGGCGAAGGATGTCTCCCAGCTGGCCGGTCTCAGCAGCACCCACCGCCGCACCATCCGACGGGAGCACCTCTGGCAGCGCAGGCTGCCAAAGTCCCTCCTCCGAACGCTTCGCCCTCCCTCCGCCGAAGCTTCGGGAGATTTTCCTCAACATTCATTCTATTTTACAAGCGAGCCGAGCGGGGCAGCCAGAGACTTTTGATGCCCAAACAACAGAGGCGAATTTTTGAGGTTTCTAAACTTCATACGACATCTCTGTCTGTCCTTTCTCTGGGCCCCTCTGGCGCTCCAGGGCTCATCCGGAAAAAGAGCTGGAGGCACTAAAGGGACTGACTGCATCTTCCTTGACAACCGAAATTAAATTAGGCCTCAGCCTCTGAGGGGTGTGCGTGTGTTTGCGTGTGCGTGTGTTTGCGTGTGCGTGTGCGTGTGTGCGTGCGTGTGCGTGTGCGTGTGTGTGTGTGTGTGTGTGTGTGTGTTTTCTAGGGCACAGCCCCCACTGGGGAGAATACTCTGATTTTAAAATGGTAGCAATTGCCCATGAATGGCAGCCGGCCCAGCTAGACGGCCCAAAAGACTAGAAACATTTTGTAGGTGAAATGGCCACTTTTTCCACGCTGGAGAGTCCATAAAACTTCCTGGCGCAGCAGCTATTGGGGCTCATTGAATAATTCATCCCTCATTGCAAGCCCATAATGTCTATTCTGGGCCCTTTGTGAGGCTGTTTTCTCTTCTTTTCTCCTTGAATTATAAAAAGGTTGCCTTCCTTTGTTCACATCAAGCTGCTCCGAGCTGGAGCTTTGTCTGGTCCAAGCTAAAGTGTGAGTTTCAATGGACTCTCCAGGCTTTGTCTCCCAAGTTCATCTCCAAGTGTAGATTGTGTAGAGAAGGCCTTCTTTGTAAAAGCTGGAAAAGTTGTACAAATGTTTGACCAGCTCATTTGGGACGTTTTGTCTCCTGGGCCTCGGGTGCCTGTGCTTGGAGGGAGCGAGGGAGCGGCTGAAGTTGCCCGCCTAGCACTGCCAGCAACAAGTAGCAAAGCCAGGAGCCCGCAACCCTCTCCAATTCTGAGTGCCCACAGCCTCAGAAAGGCTGTTGGATTTGGGGTTGTCTAACTCCAGGGCTCCTCAGTTTCCCCCGACCCCAGCACCTCAGTGCTCCAGCTATGGCTGGGGTAAAAGCAGAGGTGTCTTCTCAGACACCAGGGCAGAAAATACCTGTCTAAAACACAGGGGCTTAGACTTAGTCCTTGTGAGTCCCCTGCTATAAAGACAGGAAAGGAACAGCATATGCTATCACCCTACTGGACCTCTGTGATTTGGAGTGGTTTGGGGTCTGCATTTTTTTTTCAATTTTGTGTTTTTAAATATTGAACCCAGGAGCTCACGGGTGAGCTAGACCTTCAGCTCTGAGGTGTCTTTTCTTGATTGCCTGCATGTCCCCAGAGCATATACTCCTCTGCTGATCCCTGACATCAGCCATTTCGATCTATAACATTCAATTCTATGTGTTCTTTGCTTGGAGAATTTGCATTGGTTTGTACGCTGTAGAAGGCCAGCAGCTGTCCTAGGGTTGACAATGAAGGTAAAGGAGGGGCTGGGGATATAGCTCAGTGGAATAAGTGCCTGCCTAGCAAGCGCAGGGTCCTGAGTTCGATCCCTAGTACCGCAAAAAAAAAAAAAAAAAAAAAAACAAGAAAGTAAAGGAAGCAACCAACTTTCTGACCCAGTCCTCAGCCTGATGCAATCCTGGAGAGAACGCACATCCCACTGGTCAAAGTAGGTGATGCCTCCAAGCCCACGGGAGGCTCACCTGCCCTTTGGGACACCTTTCCAAACTCAACTCAACTCAAAGAACTCCCAAGCTGGTCTCCAAGTGTAGGCAGGGCACCTGGTCCCTCATGACCATCTGAAAAGATGTGACTATTGGCAAGGCTAAAGTCATTGAGAAATCCTCCCTTCTGCTGCATGCTGCAGAAACGCTCTTCCCCAATTTCATCTCTCCAACATCGGAGCGCCCTCTCTGCCTCCTCTCCCTCCCTCTCTCCCTCTCTCTCTCTCCCTCTCTCTCCCTCTCTCTCTCCCTCTCTCTCTCCCTCTCTCTCTTTCTCTCTCTCTCTCTCTCTCTCTCTCTGTACAAAGATAACTCTAAGCAGCAGGTAAAGAGGAAGCTGGCTGCAATTTTCGCTCCCCTGGGGAAGATTTTCTCCTGGTGTTGACAGGCCATAGCCAACATGGAGTGGGTGGTCCGCCCCCCTGAGGGACAGAGGGAACCAGCACTATGGACCCAAGAGCACAGATCCCTTTGACTTGTTGCAATGCAGAGTTTTGATTTCCAGATACATGTAAGTTAAACCTCCTCACACTTGAAAACCAATTTAAAACAAATCAAAAACAGCCAACTTGCACACACAAACACACGCACACACACATAAAAAAACAGACACATTCACAAGGCAGATGTGGGGCAACTTCAGGTGCCCTTTCTCTCTCTCTCTCTCTCTGTCTCTCTCTCTCATTCTGGCTTTTCCTGAGAGCATAAATGCTACTTCAAGCTCAGGAGCCCTGAATATCCTCCGTCCCTAGTCCTCACCTCAATCACTCAACAGACCATTTACACACACACACACACACACACACGTGTCTCACCACCTCATAGCACAAGGAGCAGTCCTAGAAAGTGGTGCAGAAGAAAAATTGACAAAATTTTAACATTAGAAAAGAGAAGATTTTTGTTTAAATCGCAAGCTTGTCTTTGGTCCTCCACTTGCAAATCCAGACACAAGTGCAGTGGCTGTGGGCGAGCAGGGACTGAGCCGAGCCGAGGGCCGGGGCTGGGCCGCCTCTGGCCGGGTCTTCAAAGGCTGGGAACGCACAGCCCAACTCGCCGCCGCCGCTTACCTCGCTCGCTCAGGATGCCGTCGATACTGTGTTTTGCTTTCTTCTCGCTTTCCTCTGCCTCCTTCCTCTCCAGGTCCGCCTCTTCGTCTTCCCCTTTCCCGAATTTACTCCTCAGGATACGGCTGATGGAACTCACTGGGGAGAAGAGGTGGAAGAGCGCGCATCCGTTTGAGCCCCAACGCTCCAGCGGCGGCTTTGCGACTACCGCCCGCAACCGGCCGCGCCTGCCCCCTCACCGGCCCTCACCCTCCCGCTCAACACCCAGCGCCCTTTCCTGGGCCTCTGGGTCAGAAAATCGGAGCCTGAAAGCACCTCCAAGCTGGGCCCCAGAAACGCCAGCGCTGTCCCTGTCGTCCTGGCAGGAAGCACCTCCCTTGCTCAGTAGGCACCCAGGGCTCTGGGTCTCCGACCTGGGAGAGTTCCTCCAGCGCACCCTGCACTCTCCCTGTCTCCTCCCCGCCTGAAGATACTGGGCCCTTGGTTCCGGTTAAGTGAAGAACCACACAGGACCTGTCTGTCCCCTCCAAACCAACTTTTGGAGGCTATAAAATAGGGCTTACGTTTCAACTGCAGAATCGTTTCCTATTGTAAAAATCAAAAGCAAAGGCACTCTCCCTCATTTATTTTTTCCAGATTCCAGGGTAGTAAACAAATCCATGCTCTGAAATATATCGTTCTCACAGAGAGGAAAAAGGGAGTTTTCCTTCTAATTAAAAACAAACTCTGCCGCACGCCTTCGATCTAGCCCTGTGCTGCTCCTTTTCCCTCTGCCTCCCCCAGGCTGAGTTCAGTGACCAAAGGTCCCTGGCACTCTCGGGAAAATCAGGGTGACCGCGGCTCTCCTCCATCCTCTGAGCACACGCAAAGTCTCAGCTGGCTCTGCCAGCTTCCCTCCGGTTGGGGTTACCAAAACATTTGTTTCTCTTTAGAAGGAAACATCAATATTAATAAATGCTTGGCCTCCGCCTCACGCTTTCTGCTCTGCCTCCTGAACGGAAAGCCTCTTTGGGGAGCCCTCGGTGGTGGTCTCTCAAAACCTCCACGCGTGGGATGAGCACCTCACCCTGAGGTCCTTCAGACACCAGAAACGCCTGGTTCGTTAATATTTCAAGGTCTTGGCACAGGCTGCCTCCATAATTGGGGCGATTATGGCTGGGAAGACCCTCGCTGGTAATACCGACTGACGGCAGAGCCTCTGGGGGCAGCTGATGGGCCTGGTACCTGAGGGCACAGTGTTTCGATCACAGACAGCGTCCTTGAGTAATTTGTCTCTGATTTCCCAGCTGAACATGCCCGGATTCTCTCTTTTGTATTCCTCAATTTTCTTCTCCACGTCAGGCGTTGTTACCTGCTTTAAGAGAACAGGCAGGCAGGCGTTGGTACCCAGTACAGTGGACCAGGCACGGTGGCCCCACTGCCCCTGGGCCTGTCCCAAAGCTCCTGGCTGCATCCTCTGGAAAGGCGCCCCTTTCTTAGCCAAAGAACCTTAGCTCTCCAAGGCAGTTCACTTTAGAAAGAGACCAGCAGAAAAGGATCCACACCAAACCAGCCTGGGGACCCTCCACCTGCCTGGATAAGTTCACACAGCGGGATTAAATAAAGACTTAGACCGTCTAGGGGCTGTGGGTTGTACTTTTCTGATCCCAGGAAATAATGGCAAGCCTTTACACTGAATCAACACGAAAATGAAACTAAAAAAGGAAATGCTGGAAAGAAGAGCTGAAGAAATCAAATTAGATTGGGAACTTGTGCCATGCCAAAGAGGCAACAAGATTATAGCTAAAGTGAAGAATGGATTTAGATACAAAAGCTTGAGTACCTTCTTATTTAATTACGGGGAAAAGTAAATATGGATAATTTGAGAAACTGACTCTTCACCCCCAACCCCGCTCCAAATTTTAAAAAGTGCCTACAAAGATTCTTAGGTTAACAAGGGGTTGGGGAGAGAAAAGAAAGGACAAGATGTGGAAGTCTTCACTTTGCTATAACCCTCTTTATTTTGCCCCAACTGGAAAGTCAGACTGGCTTCCCCTCAAGCCAGAAGAAAAGACAGACCCTATGTGAGCCTCTCCCATAAGAAGAACCAAAGCAATTTAAGGGTAGCACCAGTCTTTTTAAAACTGGCTATCTTCAGGCTCATTCCAAAGAAAACTAATTGCCCTGGCGTTTGGCTCTTGGAAAACAATTTACACTGAAGGAGACAGAAGTTGGGGAAGAAATAGTTTTATAAAAAAAAAAAAAAGGAAAGAAAGAAAAAGACTCCTTAGATTCCTTTGAGAAAAGGTAGCACAGTGGGTCGGGGCTGAAAAGTCAACTGAGGAGAAGCCAACAGGTAGGCGCTTTCAGGCTCACAGCTTGAGTGAGTTAGGTATTTGTTCAAATAATTTAATGAGAATCTCAGTTCCTGGGCATTTAAAAATGTTATTTTTCCTTTGCCAAATAAGCTGGAGATTTCATAGTTCCTCAAGGAGCGTCAGCCTCTGGCAGCAACTGAGGCTCCCAGTACACACACACGTTCAGGGACTTGGGAACTGGCTCCTTGGGAAGCCTCAGCACCCCTTGCTCCTTGCTCCTGGCCCTCCCTCCCCTGTTCGGTTAACCGCAGGCCATTAGGTGGCAAGGCCAAGCCCAGTGCTCACCTTGGGCTTGCTGCCGCCAATGGCACCAGGACGGATGGAGCCTGTCTCCTGGTACCTGCACAGGATCTTAGAAACACAGCCGTGGGACACACGCAGCTGGCGTGAGATGACGCAGGGCCGAATGCCGTGGTGGGCCATCTCCACGATCTTGTGGCGGATGTGGTTGGGCAGCGGCCTGCCGTTGATAAAGACCCCGCCAAGCTGGTTGACCCGGCCCTGGCCAAGTGGAGTGGATACTGGAAGGAGAAGGCAACAAAGAGAAAGAAGCAAAGGAAAGTCATTCGGGGAAAATAGAAAGCAACATGCGGAAGAACTCACCTCGTTTTGCTTTCTTCCGGCCAATCCACACGTGACAGCCCCATCCTCGAAACTGCTGCACTTCCGACTCCCAGCCCCAGACCCTCCTTCTGTCTCATTTGCTCAAATTATTAAGCAAGTCCAGAGCACAGAGCCTGATATGACGAGAGTAACTGAGGCAAGGTAACTTGCTCCAGAGGAATGGTCTTCCCTGCGGGCCCAAGCAGGCTGCAGGCTGGACGAAGACCTCAGGGCTCCTGCGGAGTTTGTCTCGCTCTAGGAATAGGAGCTGCCGCCAAACCTGACCCAAAGGAACTGCCCCAGGGGTCTTGGCCGAGCTGGCAGTCCTTGGGGTTTCTGTCTTGGCTTTTGCAGCAGCCAAGAGAGAGATGGTGGACCCCAAAGGCACTACAGGGGGCAGCGCCTGTCACCTGTTACACCTCTGGACAGAGGTAGCCAGAGCCCACGTTCTGCTTCAGGTCAACCCATTCCCCATCGGGGCCGCCAGAATCCCTACTTGGGCGCCCAAATCCCAGCAAATTGTTTGGAAGGGCTGGAGCTAGCACAACTGCCTGCTTCCCCGAGACTCCTAGACTCTCCAGGCAAACCAGAAAGGAGATTTCCAAACAAGTTATAGAAGCTTCGAGATAGAGTTGAATGGAACTATAATTAGCAATAATAATTCAATTTAAAGGAGCGGGCGCCAAGTCAGCCATCATCGGGAAAGTCTTCCCAAACTAACAAGAATTTCGTAAATGAAGCCGCAGCTGAGGCTCAGTCTTGAAATGACTTTGGATGGACAGAATGTGGAGAAGTTGCTTCCGATGCTGCGAAGTGGGTTCGCTCCCTGTCTCACCACCACACCTCCAACGCAACAGGGGACAGTGGACCCGGCCCGGCGCAGGCCTGGCCTCCAAGCTCCGCAAGGGTTTGCCGAGAGCACCGCGCTGCACAGAAAATCAAGTAGGGCCTGGCCCCAGCCCTTGCTTCTTGGGGAAGGAGCTACTGGAGGAAGGGGCCGCCTGAACGCCCCAGAGTCTGAAGACCCGGGATGGGGTGGGCGGCCGATCCCAGGCCCGGGATCCGGCGGCGCTGCGGCCCTTCCTTACCTTCCAGAGGGAACCCGCTGCGGGGGTAGTTCTGCCCCGGGCCCGGCCGCATCATCCTGGGCACTGCGCCAGCCAGCGTGGTCATCCTGGGGGCAGCTTCGCTTGGAAATTATATCCAGGTGAAGGCGACAAGGACAGGCGAGAGTAGCGCGGCGGGTGACCCCCGGGAACTCTCCGGAGCGCGCAGAGCTCCTCCCCAGAAAGGCTGCGGAGGGAGGGAGGGACGCGGGCAAGGAGTGGCGCGAGCTGCGAGTCCAGAGGCGTCTGGAGAGGGGACCCGGGAGTGGGGCGCGCGGGAGGCCCTCGAGTCCGGGACCCCAAACCCAGGGCGGAAAAGTTGGGCTCGATTCTGGGCGGACCGCCCCGTGGCTGGGGGCGCTGGCAAGGGGGCTCAGGGCGCCACGGCCAGCGGGGAGGGGGCGAGGCTGGAGCGCGGCCCGAGTCTCCTCCCGTCGTGACACCGAGTGCAGGATCCCGGCTAGGGAGCATTTATTAGTTCTTTCACCCAAAGCTTGGTCAGGAGCCCTGAGCTGCGATTGGCCGACGGGGAGACCGTCCCGGGTGGCGGAGACACGCGCTGATTGGGCGACAGCGGCCACTTTCTCTTCCCATCCCTGACGGCGCCCAGGCCTCGCCGGCCCGACAGGGACCCGCGCTGCGCCCCTTGCCCGAGAGAGCATGGGGCGGGACCGCGAGAACGTGAGCCGCTGAGGGCGGAGGGGTCTCCGTCTCTGCCGATCACCCTCGGGGCCGTGTCCCCGCGCTCCCTCCCGGGCTTGCTATTCCTCTGTCTGCGTGTCTCTCCGCGTCGGCATTTCCATCTCTGCCTCCCGTTGGGTCCCTAGGTGTCCACTTCCACCTGCGGGACTCTCGGGGGTCTCACTACCTCTGCAGGGAGCGCGATTCTCCTAAGAAGGCATCGGGAGCCCCGAAGAAGTCTGCTTCCCCCTTCTTTCTGCTCAGTGTCCCAGGGCCTGGGCTTGTTAGGGGATCCTCTCCGCGGAGTTCCCCTCATGGAGCGTCCAGGGGGTCCCTATAAAGTTCTTTTGTCTTCTTAATCTGGGAATGGGGGTGAGTGGGGTTTTTGAAGCCCAGACCGCTGTGGCTAGACTCTAGGATTGTTCGTTGAAGGCTTACCCTTGGGAGGAGGGGATCTCATTTTCTTGATTTAAAAATGGCTCTGAGGAGCTGGGACTCTAAATCTCCATGTACAGATCCCTGATGCAGAGATGCGTGTATATGTTAAAGTTTTGCCCGGCTGCCGCGTTTGTTCTCAGGAATTTATTATGGCATTCAGACTAAACTGCTGGAAAAATAAAAGGAGTGAAGTCTTGGCTAGGAGCTGAAGTGTCCCCAGCAGGATATGACGCCAGGAGTGTTGTAAAGACTGTCTGTCCTTAGAGAAGGTACCATTGTGCATGGCCTTTTATTTATAACTTGGTAAGTGCCAGCGAACTCGCCTCCTTTACACCCCCAGTGCCAGCCCCGCGCTCTGCACTGCGCTTTATTCGCTCAAGTCTATTCAGGGACTGTCACTCCGGGGCCTCGAGGTATTCAGGGCCTTAATCAATCAAAAGGATGAGAATCAGGCAGGTTTTTCCCTTTGAAATAAAGGAAACAATGACTTCTGGGCTTCAAGTTCCCCCTTTTCCTTTTACGATTTTTGAATTTTTCCTGCCCTGGAGTTCTCCACTGCTCTCCCTCTCTGTCCCCTCCCCCCTCCTTTGACAGTTTTCATGTGAACTGGGGCCCCCAACACTACTTGCCCACCCCCTAATTAAGGCAAACTCGGAAGGCAAGATGGGCAGGGAATAAAGTATAGCTGCTCAAGTTGGCCCTTAGGAAGGAAAAAACAAACACTCCAAGTGGAGAAAATAGACAAGCTTTTTCCTAGGCTTCATGTCAAAAGACTTAGTTGACCCTGAGAGCATCGGAGACAGGCCAATAGGGAGTCTAGAAAATGTCTGGGCACCCCCTCCCCATCCATCCATCCACCCTGGGGAAGGGCATGTGCTTTCAGAGTATGGGGAAGCTCTTCAGAACAAAGCCCTGTTTAACCCAGTTGCACAGAAAATGATTCCATTTGTCAGGGAGAAATGTTCTCACTTCCCTTTTGAGGACAAAGTGGGAGTCAGCCACCGAAGTCTGTGTTCTCATTTCCTAGACCACTTCTTACAAACAGCATCTGAGGAGCTAGACTTTACCAGGTTTTCTACCTCCAAAAGATTGAAAGAGGCCAACAGAGCACTTTGCAGGGGAATTGTTGGGGAGGAGAAAGGACCTAAGGTGGATTTGCACCTGGCACACTAGGTTCAAAACTCAGCTGAAGGAAACCCCCACCACTGAAGTAAGCAGCTGAGAAACCACTAGGACTAGGCTCAATTGTTTGTGAGCTCAGGCACGGTCTCCCGGGCTGTTCAGTGGTGTTGGTGCTGCACGTTCCGGTGGCAGTGTGTTCTCTCTCTCAGGATGAGTTGCTGCAGACCCTTTCCCGGTCCCTGACTCCCCCAGGATACTGAGACCACTCTCGAGTGCCCACAGGTTCTGGTCCAGGAGTACATTAATAAACCAGCTACTATGATAAAAATGTAAAAAAGGGAAGCGCCCATTTTCAGCCTATGTGAATGTTGGGGGCCTGAAGCTCCTGGATGGAAAGATGACCCATATTTTTCTCTCCTTCCAGCCTTTCTCCTGCCAAAGGCTCAGAGATTTCTGTATACCCAGAGGATCAGCTGCACCTTCATCCACCAGGATGGCCCTGTAGATCCAGAAGTGGGTGCATGGCTGCCTTCAGGCTCTGAACAGCTGGGACATTTCCAAAGACCTAGGGAGTTCACATTCTCTCTGGCCAGTGCCCTAAAAATCTGACCCAGAAGTGTCCAGTTATGGATGTGGACTAAGGGTCCTGTGCTGGTGCCACCCACTTGCCATCAGAACAAACCAGGCCTAGAGCCAGGGTCTTGGCAGAAACCCATGCATGCAACAGGAGGCCCGGGGATCAAAACGTACACCACACCTGTCTTGGATACTTCAGACCCTCTCCCAGTCTCTGAGGCTTGGGCCTCCTCCTTCTTTCTAAAGACTCCTAAATCAGAGATACTCCCACCCTACCCCCCCCCCCCCCCCCCCCCCCCGCAACTCCCTGTAGCTGGAAGGACATCTCCACTTAGGCTACATCTCCTGTCTCGAGCCAGCAGGCCACAAGTCCGGTGGCACACTGGCCTCTGTACAGGCACTAACTGGCAAAGGAGTGACCCAGTGGTGGGGCTTGGAAGGCAACAGCCATGTCCTGCAGCTCTGGACAGAGGTTAGACAAGCAACATCTTTTCCTCAGAAAGAGAAACTACCCAGAAAGAGTCCAGGGGCATCCCTAACCGAGTGTCAGGAGTGGCCCCGGAACCCAACTGCACTCTCTGTGTGCATGTAAAATGAAACCGAAGTCTCAAAGACAATAGTAAGGTAATTTAGGGGGGAAAACAAGGAAAATAACTTGTTGCCTCCTTTGCTCCTCTGCCCCAGTTGCAGAGGTGCTTCGGGTGACTCTGAGCTGGCTGTCCCGATCTCAGAAGAGCCCCTTTCCGTTGAAGGCTTTCCCATCCTTTACAGGTGTGGATCTGCGCCGAGGTTGGGTTGGGTCACTTCTGCCTGCTCAGTGCCCTCCTCCAGCAGCCCAACTGGGGATCCGGTACAATTGTTTCTTGTTGGCTCACGGGCTTCTCCAGGCCTCTGACAGAATACTTCATATCCAAAAGGAATTATGATCTATACAAAATCATGGCACACCACCCCAGCCTGGCTCTGAACTCTGGGAACTTGGCTAGGTCCGATATGTGGAGCCAGGCAGCGGGGCCGCCTCAGGCTTGACTGTCCGAATTGCATTCCCAGGTCGGACAAATTCCACTAAACCCTTAGTCCTACCAAAGGGCTGCTCGGTGCTCGCAGGAAGGAAATTAAAACTCTAGATTCCTGATCATGATCTTCTTGGCGGGATGCGAAGGGAGGGATTGGTGAATGTGCAGTTAAACCCGGCCTCAGCAACTGTCATTAGCCCCCGCAGTTATTTGTCAAAAGCACTGGCGCCACTATTCTCCACATCAGAAAGTGAGTCAGGATCAGTTTGGGTTTGGGAACTGAATGAGGATCTGCTGGCACTGACGTGGTGTGGGCCAGCAAAGTGGGTTTGCCCCTGCTATGGCCTTGCAGCCTGGGGAGTGCTGGGAGGGACTCAAGAGCAGATTCCCAATGCAGAACATATGGCTTGTCAGAGAGAGGAAGGGAAAGAAGGAAGGAAGAAGGAAGTGGGGGAAGAAAAGAAGAGGGAGGGAGAGAATTGTGAAAAATAATTGAAAGGCAGAAAATTAATCTTTCAGCGTCTGGTTTCCCACAGACATTCATTTAGGTCTCTTATTTTTATGCAAACTACAAAGACAAGAAATTGGAACCCAATTCTCCAGTAGAAAAAAAGGTCCTAAAAAAAATTAGCGTTCATTCTTTTTTTAGGACTCCTGTAAGAGTCCACTGGGGCTTGATGTTTAGAGAAGAACTTTGGTAATTTCTCTCTGCATGTGTGTGTGTGTGTGTGTGTGTGTGTGTGTGTGTGTGGTCCAGACTGGTGTGTGTGGGTGTGTTTGGCCAGGGACTGAAGGACTTTACTTAGTCCGGGAGTGACACATTGGGTACAGCCTGGGCCCTCTGAGCTTGGTGTTGGGGCTGCCGAGCACAGCTGGGTGAACTCAGTGAGGAAAGCCTGAGGACCTTTGGGGCTCTGAGAGCACTATGGACATGTGGGGCAAACGGCAGGCAAATGACTGCCCCAGGAAGTCCTGCCCTAGGCCATCCAGAAAATGTGAGTCTGTTTGTCAGGCAGGGCTGGCCAGGTGGTACAGTAGAAGAGCAGATGGGGCGGGGTGGGGAGGAAGGAGTTAGCAGGCCCTCTCCTTGGACCAGAGAGCGTCTGTCTTGTACTCTGCGGGCCTCAGCACCTGACCCAGCACAGTCAGCTGCCAAAGCCTTGAAGCCAGCATCTTTTCAATTCCTGCGGGAAATTTTCCTGGGAGATGGGTTTCAGCGGGAGGAACACGGGTCCAGTAATGGCAAGGAGCAAGAAGAGAAACCTGGAAGACGACTGTCCAAACTCAGGGTCTCCCCACTGAGTCTGGACACACGCCACAGCGGGGCAGGGGAGCCAGAGGCAACAGGCTGTAAGTGAGCCCAGCACCCGCGGCCCTCCAGCCCTAGGGTTTTAAAAGCCTGCCTGGAGCCGGAGATTGAGCAGCCAACTGAGCGGACTAAACGCAACAGGTGGAGGAGGCCGGGCTCCAAGGGCCGAGCTGCGCGCGATCTCGCCAGAGACGCGCAGAAGCCATTCTGGGATTGGAGGGCAAAGTTCGGAAGCGTGCTGCGTCCACCTGCCTGGCTGGGACCCGGCTCGGCCCAGACAGCCCCAGGGAGTCACGGAGAGCAAGTCCCGCCCACCTTGGGATGTGGCCTTTCCAGATCCCAGCACTTTTCCTAAGAAGGGGGAGAAGAGAGAAGGAGGGAAAAGAGGAAGAGGAAAAGAGAGAAGGGAAGGGAAGGGAAGGGAAGGGAAGGGAAGGGAAGGGAAGGGAAGGGAAGGGAAGGGAAGGGAAGGGAAGGGAAGGAATAAGGGGACAGAAAAATCTCTCACAAACAAAACAAACTAGGACGCTTCAGCCTCAGATTTCTGAACTTCCATCCAGTTCCTTCTTAGACCTTTACGTTTTCTCCTTCTCCCACCCCTCAGGAAGATACTCAATTCCTCTTTTCAGTAAGATTTCTTTTTCTCCAGAGGAAACTTGAAACCAGGCTTAGGCTGGAGAAGAGAGAAAATCATTTTGATTCAGAAGGTTGGAGAAGGGAAAGCCCCAAGGGAAGACTGAAAACGTGAAAATTGACCATCTTGGGCGACAAACTGATCGAGAAGCACCAGCCCAGTGTGGCAAGGTAGCTGCAGACAGCATGTAACACCGCATTCCCCGGCTAAGCCATGGCTCATCCTGTCCTAAGCCATCTTGCTGAAAGCTGTTTTGGGTCCCCTTGGTGGCCCTGTGCTCAGGTCACCCTTTAGGTCTTGCTTCTTGGCTCTGAAAAACCCCTTGTGAGTGACATCCCAGCCCTCAGCTCCCCAGCACCCAGCCCAGACCAAAAGTTAAGACAAGTAGCCCAAGAAGAATATGCATCAGAGAGCCTTTCTTCTTTTCCAAACGAAATCTAATACTATCTGGCTGCAAAAATATATATCACTGAGCCTGAGTCTGAAAGATTAACATTTGGATATGTAGGAAATGTAATCTGCATGGCTAATTGATTCTCAGCATATCAGTTTAAAGGATAAAGATCAATATCTGCATGATGGATATTATATTAATAGGGACATAAATAAAGGCCGGAGAGTCGTTACCAGAACCTTTGAAGCCGCTTCCTGGTTTTCCTCCCCTCAACCCTCGCCCCCAGCTCCTGCTGGGATGGAAGCACGCATTTCTTCCCTTCAGGCTGAGAGTAGGGAAACCTACAGTTGTTAAATGGAGGGGGTATTTTAATCTGGCCACACTCAGGGGAGAGGTGACTCTTTCTCCTGGCGGATGCAGGTGGACAGGAAGGTGGCAAATCTCACAGTAAGATACTTAGTTGCACAGACACATTAACAAAGAGAAGATGTTTTCCCAGCCTCCAGTGTTTACCCTTGGTCTTAGGGACACTGAACCAGTGCCTTTTGCCGGCTGGGTATCTGCTCCCACGGGCACCGAGGGAAGCCTTTGTGGAACCCAGCAGTGGGCGAGCTAGGCTCCTGAGGTCCCCTCTGCATGGTAAGGGGAGCGGATATCAAGTCACAGCTGGGACCCTGCAGGGCTGGAAGTGTCCACCAAGCCAGTTCTTGTAGGCTGAGGACGGAGAGGCTCATCTGAGCAGGAGAGGGTGCAGGAGTTAGGGATTAGTCTTGGGTCCCAGTGGCCGCCTCCACCAGGAGCCCACACTGCCTAGGGAGTTTTCCAAATGCAAATAAATCACCCTGGGCGGCTTCCCTCCTTCTCCATTAATTAAGAGGGACATTTACAAAACGAATGTAATCTTTATTAATTAGGAAGCCCTCAGTGTTCAGTCCCCATCAATCATGCCCAAAGCGAAAGTAAACTGACTGGGGACCCTTTCCCAGAGTGAATCTGGAGGAGGGAGAGGCCGGCCTTTCTCCACCACTCTCACCCTTCGGGGCTGTCCTTGTGTCGGTGACCAGAAGGCACTTGGGTTGTGTGACCCAGCCAAAGCCCAGTTTGCCACGCGCTGGCCCCATGGCTCAGGCAGGCCTGAAAAAGCCCCTCATTTCCAAACCTTTAGGCACTTGCTTGTGGTTTATAAAAACACACAGAAAAATTCGCCCACAGATCCCTAAGGACAAACCCATTGCCACCCCCCCCTCTGGATCTGGTCAGGTGGGCACATCTAACAGGGGATGCTCCCAAGAGGAGCCTGATAAAAACCTGTTCTTCCAGACCCAAACTCCAGCTGAGCAGCAATCCAGGAACAGCCAGTTTATCCCTGGGGTGAGATGGCACGAGAAGACAGAAATACTGGTCCAGTTGTCCCTAGAACACCCAGGAAAACTGCCCTGGGGAGTCAGTTGGGAAGACCTGAGACAGTGCCCAGGCCGCCAACCTTTGCTGATTGCCCAGGGCGCTGCAGCCCAGGTGCATGTGAAGTGAGGATGGGATGCTGTCTGGCTGTGGCGGAGACCAGGGAATGGTGGAAGACTCAGGTTGTCAGTGAGATAGTTGGCTGGAGACCAGTGACCATAACAGGGCTTAGATTCCCTTTCCTTGAGTACAGCCCCTGGCCACACTCCAACCACACCCTTCCCACACTGGCAGGGCTTGGCCTCTTGGTCTGAACTTACCCACTACACTCATCCCATAAGTCCAGTGCTACCCTAGCAGGTCCTGCCCTTCCCGTGCCTGAACCTTGGACCACTGGTCTGAGATTTCTTCATTCTAGCTTCTGAAAAAGAATCTACTGATGGCCAGGTGTGGTGTCATGTTCCTGTAACCCCAACATTTTGGGATGTTGAGGCAGGAGTTTGGCTAAATCCAAGCTCAGCCTGAGCAAATTAGCAGTTTATGGTAACACTGTCTCAAAACTAAAATATAAAGAGGGACTTGGAATGGAGCTCAGTGGTTCAATCCCACGCGGAGGGAGGTAGTTTCTACCAGGTTAAAGAGATAGGGAGGGAAAGCAATTCAGGGTCCAAACCCACAGGGGAATTGCTTCAGGGGCAATAGCCTGTGAGGTAAGGTAATGCAAACTCTCTTCTTGGGCCATGGGCTCTCTAAGAACTAGAAACACACCCCAAAGGAGGCTATGTCTGAGCCTTGTAGACTGTGTTCAACCCAATTATAAACGCTGGATCGAGCTCAGCTGCGGAAGTCCAGCCCCCAGCTGGTCCCTGCCCTGATGACCTGGCTGCACCACTCTGGTGCCCTTGTGAGCTTTTGGTCCCAGGACCATTTCAGAGCTCCCCTAGGAGAAGCAAAGTCTAGCCCGGGCTTGTTGAGCCTCCCTGGAGTGCACTCCTGGGAACTTCAGAGCCGGTGCACAGCCTTGGGGGCCACTGGCCTGTGGAAAGAGACACCCTGCTGCAGCGACACTGGCACAGAGGAGCAGTAGGTGAAGGGCGCCTCCTCCTCTGGTGGCACCTGGGAGCACCTCTGCTTCCTACCACTTGCTTGCTGCTGGAGCTAGGTGGGCACATCGACGCCTGGCATCCTCCAGTCAGTCACCCATTCCTTCTCCTCCTCCCATAGTCCTTACCAAAGGTTCAGGCCCTTTTGCTCACAGTTAACCTCCTGGCCATGAAGCACTCTCTTTTTTTTTTTTTTTTTGGCGGTACTGGGGATTGAACTCAGGACCCTGCGTCTGCTAGGCAGGCGCTTATTCCACTGAGCTATATCCCCAGCCCCAACCATGAAGCACTCTCAAACCTGGGAGTCACCTAGTTTCCCTTTCTTCCACAGAAAGGGCAGAGCTCGGGTGAGGACAGGGAATGGGCAGGTGTAGAAGGCTGAAGTCAGAGTAAAGGTGCCTGCTGATTCAGTCAGGGAGTTCTGGGAAGGCTCTGCAGAAGGGAAGGTGGAATAGAGCTTGCTAAAGGAAGGGCAAGGAGAGTGAAGAGCGCACAAGCCTAAAAGTGCTCTCTTGGGAAGGTCCCCACTGTGGCTGGGAGTTTATGGTCCTGGCAAATTGGGGCAGGACCTGGGTAGCCAAACTTGTAGATAGGCTCTACCTGGGGAGCGCTAGCTCTTGTGTCCTGCTGGTACCTAACATCCTTCTGTGGCTCCTCACTGACCTCTTTGGGGAGGCATTTTATCCTGAGTGACATGCAGACTGACCCTTCCTGCAGGAAAGCTGAGTCTTTCATAAGCACCCCCTCCAATACACACACACTTCTAGGAGTAAGGCAGATGTCATGGTTGTTTGGCCAGAAGTGTGGCCAAACTCTCCAACTTCCTCCCTTCTTGCGTTTGTGGCTTAAAAATCCAAGATGAGTGTGAGCATCTTTGTCTAGGTTTTCATGAGCTGCAGAGGACATGTTTATTTGGCCTTTCTCTCTGCTCCCCAGTGGGCAGGGGAAACGCTCCTTGAGTTAGACATCTCCTGAGCCACCCAAAGGGAACAAGTCCGTGTGTTCCCCCTAGATGATTTAGGGGCAAAAGCCACTACTGTGATGGAGGTGCAGGGAAGTCTCCTCCTCCCACAGAATTCAGGGGAAACTTATTCTCTGACTGTGGGATAAATAGTAAAAAGAGGGAAAAAATGAAGAGGGTTCTTAAGGATAGAAAATCTTCACAATGCTCCACTAGTTATTAATATAAAGTTTTGAAAACATTTTTGAAAGCCATGGAAGCTTGGGAACGAGGTACGCAGCAGAGGAAGCGGAGGCAGTAACACATCCTGCCAAGGTGGGGGATTGAAAAGAGGCCAGGGATTTCTCCAAGCAGTTAAGGCTGCCCAGCCAGTGGGAGTGGTTTTTACCTGTTACAGGGTCAATTGCTAAAGCAACACTTTGCCCTAGGGCTGCTTAGCAGGGAATAGCAGAGGTGAGAAGATCCATGTGGAAAGGGAATTGCTGTAATATCTCTAGACCTAAGTTTTCTACCTCTAGAGCCGGGGATATAGCTCAGGGGCACAGTGCCTGCCTGGCAAGCATGAGGTCCTGAGTTCGATTCCTGATACCAAAAAAATAACATTAAGTTTTCTACCTCTAACACAAGCCAAGAAGGTTTCAGGAACACCATTCAGCCCTTGTCATAATGGGTATGAGTGTCACCCTGTAATAGAAACAAAAACTAGTACCTCAGGATAAGGTCACATTTGGGGAGGGAGGACTTGAACTTCATGCTCCAAGTAGGTGCTGAAGTCTTAATTTCAGTAAAGCAAACAGTGTGATTTCGCTGGGGAAGGATGGTGAGGTGGGGGCCTGGAGCTTGCCCCCAGGGCTGTCTGGGGCAGAGTGGGAGACCACCGTGGGAGTGAGAAATCACAGAGACTTTCTAAACTCAAGAAGCAAAAGAGGGCCTGGGGATATAGCTCAGTGGAATAAGCGCCTGCCTAGCAGACGCAGGGTCCTGAGTTCAAACCCCAGTACCGCCAAAAAAAAAAAAAAAAAAGAAGAAGAAGCAAAAGAGGATCATTGGAATATATGGCATTAGAGATAGTGAGGAAGGAAGGTAGGAAGAAAGGGAGGGAGAGCAGGAGGGAGAAAGGAACGAATTAAGAAAGAAAGAATGACTTCCAGAAAAGAGGATTATTCCAAACTAAAAAGAGGGAGAAGCAGTATTATATTTCAGACAAAATGAACCCTAATGATGTCCATCACAAAATCAAAGTGGGCTCATACTTGACAGAACTAAACTGCTGTTTCTGCTTTGAAGAAGATACTAGCACCAGGAGAAGTGATCTGGGTCCCCATTCCACCCCTCCAGCATATGGGGGCAGGGGGAGAAACATATACATCCAGCACAGCAGTGTATAGGGGGCTCAGGCAAGGAAAAAGACTTTAGGAAGGAAAACGGAGTGCTACAATCTTGACACCCCTGCTTAGTACTGACTTAAGAACAATTCGATTTGGTCTGCTCTCAAATTCTAAGGTTGTTTACTTTAAAAAGAAAGTGAAACAGGCTGAGCTTTGCGTCTTGAAACACAGGGTCGTGGATAAAAGAGCGGCTGTGGGTAAGGAAGCCTCCTCACCTGTTTCCTGTCTCCCTCTCCTCAGTCCCTCTGGACACTCACACGCCATGGGACTTCTCCAAGGTCATGTCCAGTGTCATGAAAACTCAACAGCCTGGCGTTCCTTTGCAGAGCCTCAAGAGCTGAATGGGAGTGAATTACCTCGGGAAAGCAGTAGCAGTCCCTCTGTCTGGAGTGAAAACTTTAGCTGATCACGGCGAGTTACAGCAGCAATACCGTATTTATTGGGTGCTTAGTTTGTGCTGGCCTTGTTCTTGGTCTGGTACAAATGTTCACCCATGGCTCCAAATGATTAGTTAAACACGAGGGAAAGAGGCACAGAAAGGCTACTGAACTTGCACCAAGTCACACAGCTCAGAGGTATCTGTGCTAGGAATTGAATCCAGAACTGTGCTGTCCACAGTGCTGCTTATCAGAAAACCCTAACGTTCTACCCTTTAATCAGACCCCGGAAGGGATCACGGAGCTATCTAGTAACTCCTTCTTTCATTATTTACCTTATTCTGGCTGTAAATAATGGCCACAAAATTTACCTTTAACGTTTCTGGCAGGCAAGGTTTTACCGTATTTCGATTGCAAAGAATCTGTACATTTACTTCTAGCTCAGCTCTCTCTTATAACACAGTGATGTGATAAATCATTTTACATAGTTTTCTTTGACTTATTTTAAACAGCCTCTTGTTTTCTCCTGGGGAGAATTTATGAGACCCTCTTTGCACACCGAGAAGCACCTGAGACTCATGGCATGATCCATCCACACGTTTCTGATTCTGGCCAGACACGTGGCTGGCAGAAGACTGAAAATTCGCAGAAGGCCTCCGGGTCGTCTTTTGCCTTCTTGCTACGGGCGGCCAGCTCAGTACTTGGAAAGTAGCATCTTCGTGGCTCCCTGGGGTCCTGCGTGGGGCTCATTTACTTTCTTCTACGGCCAGGTCCTGGTTTGTCCCGGCCACCTTTGACGTCCCCGGTAAGGTCCTAGGACCCTGGTTGTGAGGTTGTGGGAACCCGAAGATCCTGGGGTGTTCCCCGCCCCACGCACCCCTTTCTCATTGGTGTAGTGACATCTGTGCTGCTTTGGATGTCACTGCAAATCGGGTCTCGGCACAGAGCGAGTTTTTCGGGCCGCTAGAGGCCGGGATTGGCGAACACTTGCGACACCCCAAAGAACAACTCACCTCCGCGGCCGGGCAGCTCCTCTGTCCCTGCGCTGCGCGCGTCGCTGCGATCAGGAGCTCCGGAGCAGCGCGTGGGAAGCCAGGGCTGTGGAATACACATCTGGAGCCAAAAACAGACATCCAGACGCTGAAATCGGTGTCCTCCCGAAATCCGGAGAGGTGAGGCTGAAGACCAGGTTCCACGCAAAGACAAAAAACGATGAGCAAGAGTGAGCGGCGCTGCTGAAGTCACAGTGCGATCCCTCCACGCGCGACAGCTGGGACCGCGACGGCGCCACTGTGCCGAGCGATGTAAAGTAACGCTGTCGCCGCGAACGACCCAGGTTCTGCCCAACCGACCCTGGAGGCTCCAGGCCGAGTCCTGTCCCAGTACGCCATCTCGTCTCGCTGGTCCCCTCCGAGTCAACTCCGCTGGAAACCTGTGCACAACTGCGCCCAGAAGAAGAGAAATTGAGGCAGTCTCCCCTTCGCACAAGCCAGGCTGGGCAGCTCAGTCTCCGCTCAAAATCTGTTGACACCTGGACCTGGAGCATGGAATTAATTTGCACGCTGAATGCTACTCAGAAGACTCTTTTAAATGAATTTAACAGCTCTCTCAGTGAGAATTGTAAGTCCCGATTGTGCGAGCTACTCTTGCTCTTGCAGAGCTGAGAGTCCCCTTTAGCTGTCAGTGCAGGTGACACTACAACGGTCACTGGTGGTGCCTCAGTCATTTTACCTGGAGACTTTTCTGGTTCCTCATAAAATCCTCTTCCAGATCCCTATGTTGTCATTTTTTTTTTCAGATTAGGTTTTGCTATGCTGTCCAGGCTGATTTCCTACAAGTAAGGGATCCTTCTGCCTCAGCTTCCCTGAGAGCTCTAGAATGCTGGGCCTACAGGCCCATGACACTGTTCCAGGCTTGTCACAGAATTTCAGTGACCTCCTGGACATGAAAAGCACTCACTACTTTGTTTGGATTGGGACTTCACACAGAAAAGCCAGGTTTATAATGGAGGACACATAAAGTGTGCCTTGGCCCACGTTAGAAAATTCGCAGTGCACAAAACGGGAGTATGAGCATTTCCTTAACTGCCCTGAGAAGGGAAGGGAAAGGGAAAGACAACGTGTGTGTGTGTGTGTGTGTGTGTGTGTGTGTGTGAGAGAGAGAGAGAGAGAGAGAGAGAGAGAGAGAGAGAGAGAGAGAGAGGTCAGAGATTAGAGAAGCAATTAAACAGCCCTTCTGATTATCCAAATTATGGTCATTTCAGGAATCTAAGCAGAACCCCATGATCTCCCAGTGAATTACTAAGAAAACCTAACCTAATGGCATTTAGTTCATTGAAGTGAGGTTAGGGGGACAGTTGCACTCCATAAAAACGTTGTGAAATGTAATGATGCAAATCTAGCTGCTCAGAAAAATCACTTGGGGCTGCCTTTGAAAAATAGCAACGCATCTCCTTTCCCCCTGGCTGGACCAATTAAATGTAGTCTCTTGGGGGCCAAGGGTGCACCTATATTAGGTTTTATTCAGCCCTCCGGGTAAGGCTAACTTGGGACCTGGGTTAAGAACCTTTGCTAAGGCTCACATTGGGAAATAAATCTGCTGTGTGGTGTATGAATTCAGTAAATTGTGAGCCTCTAAGAACAAATCTTCTGTGATGCAGAGCTCAGCACACACACACACACACACACACACACACACACACACACACAGCACACGTTTCCCCCAGGCATTAACTACCTAAATGCCACTGAGAGTTAATCCTTCCCCAAAACTTTCGGTCAGAAGCAACTTAATCTCAGCTTCTCAAGTTTGACTGCAAATATTTTCAAGTGCGCACATATAGAAACGTGAATGTATTCCTTATACGTGGTGGAGAACACTCATAGCTTGGAGGCAGCTGAGAGGAATGTACATCCATAATTCCAAACATCATAGTGGTTGAAATGAAGGTGCTTTATGTTTTGCAAAGACTAAGTACTTTCTCTTCTCTTTATGTTGTGATGGGCTTTGTAATACTGAGAACTAGAGAGGTTTTTTTTTTTTTTCATTTCAAAATCCTCTGCCCCACAACATGGAGATGTGACATTTCTAAACCAGAAATAACTCAATTTTACATGAGAAGACTTTTTCTAAAAGAAAGGTGCATATTCTTCCTTAGCACCTAGGGATATTTCCGCGGATAGAACATGAATGATCATTTCCCAAAATGTATCTTACAAGTAGGAATGATTTCACATTTATTACAGAAACAAACTTGCTTCTCTGTGGCATATTTTAGCTCTGCACAAGAGAGTAAAAACCACATAACCCAAACTGAAAGAAATATATACATCATAAAGCTTATCTTACATGGACACTTGAAAGAGATCTAGCCATTGATAGAGATGGTTTCTCATACTTTACTCATCTACATCACTTCAAACTAAAATCACACTATAGCTGTGCCTAACCCTCACCCTGAATACTATACTAAATATTAGCTACTCTTCTAACAAACTCACACTCTCACATATACAATGAAAACATACGATGTAAAAGGAAGAAAAGCAAGTGCATATTTAGCAAGGATATGTAATTTATTGCCCATGACATGAACTTCATAATCTCTGCATCTGTGGAGAAATGTAATATACAGGTAATAACCCATGGAAATTAAATAAATATAGAAGGTACCAGTTGAGTCACAGAGAAAAGAGATTTTTTCAGTTATTGAGATAAAAAGTAAGTTTTGAAGAATATTTAAAATGACAAAGCTAATAAAACAAAGAACAGCAAATAAAAAAATAGAAATTGTTCTCAGTGTTGTGCAAGATTCCACTGCAGTGTGTGCTTTTCCTGACTATGCAAATGCTGCTTGCCTTGGAGGGGAACAGTACAAATATGTCCATAAATGTGCCCTAAATGCCACAGTGCAGAAATGGTGAGAAACAGAAGCCAGACTTCCTCTAGTCTCTGTAGTAGCTCCTGACACTGAATATAGTACAGTCAGAGCTCCACTGTTATTGTGGTTTTTTAAATTCAAAGTGCTTTTCCTAATTATAATTTTTCAACATTCAGTAACTCTTGTGAAGTAGGAAAAGCAATTGCTTACCTAAGATTTTCAGGGTCTTCAGAGTTATCACTGAATGACAAGAGGGACTCTGGGAACCAAGTTGCTTAAAATGCCTTTCAGAGTTTTCCTTCCGCACACTCAACACAATCCTTACCCAGTCCCGTGGTATATGCTGAGAACTCATTAAGGCTTAGTGTAGAGGAGCACTCATTAGTGGACAGACCAGAGGACCAAGCAGACAAAGTTCTTGTCTTTGCCTTTACAAGCTGGTTTCTGGAGATGGGGGGAAACGAAACATGCAAGAACTAAATAAGACCACTGCAGATAGCTACGTTAGGAGGGAAGTAGATACCCAAGTGTGGTGGCACACACCTGTCATCCCAGCACTCAGAAGGCTGAAGCAGGGCGATCACTTTGAGTTCAAGGCCAGCCTGGACTACATAGTATGTTCAAAGCCAGACTGAACTGCATAGCAAGACACTGTCTCAAAAAAAAAAAAAAAAAAGTAAAACTGAGATCAATATCCCCTGGAGATAGAGTGGCGAGGCAGTCCTCTACAGGGAGACCCAAATGAAAATAAGACCATAAGCGTACGTCATGCTGGACTTTCCAAACTACTTTTAGCCATTTAGTTGTAAGTATACAAAGCCTTACACCAACCCCTTAGAGGAAAGGGGCCAACACTTTTTCTCCCCCCTATTATAAATGAGGAGCCTGGGTTCAACGAGGTTAAATATCTTCTTAAGATCTTTCCAAATAAAGGGAGAACCAATATTCAGATTCACCATCTCCTGGCTGCAGATGCTTGCTTTCAGATTCCAAAGCCAATGGGTTTTTTTGTTGGTGGACACCATTCATCAAGTCCTATTTCATTCAGAGGTCAAGTATTTCATCCACCCCCTGGATGACAACTCTCTGTCGCTTGAACTTTAGATCCTATGGAAGCATGATGATAACTCTTATCTCACAGCCCCACAACCTAAACAGAACTGGAGACACAGGGACCCAAGTTCCTGAACACCTATGCAGGCCAGACCAGGTTTAGCTTTGAGAATCAAATGTACCAGACAGTCATGAGCAGGAGATGTCCACACTGAATTAAACTCCTCAAGGAAGTTGAAAAATGCCATGCAAAAGGAGAGCAGTACTCCACTATCACCAGAAGCCCTTCAAAGAGCTCACTCACTATTACGATAGCTACCTTCCAAACTCCTGTTTGGTCTTAGATACCAACGTGCTAGGTCTCACCACACAAAATAGGAATGATTAAATCAAATTTGCAGGGTTGGGGGTGGGGACTCACCTGGGTGCCAGAGAACCACTGGAAACCAGTCACCTCATCTTGCCACTCAATTCACAAAATCAGAAATTTGCAGTAAATTCAATCACAAAAAAAAACCTTTGTGTATTGAGCCACTAACTATATCTATTTGATTTTAAAGTAGTCTAAGTCAAGTTCTCATTCAAGAAATGTACATGTACAACCCATGAAAGAAGCAAAATGTGGCTTTTATTGGGACTGAAGCAACTAAGGAATGTATTTCTCATTTATGAGGAATAATTTAGGTTACATCATCGGTGTACTTCTGTGAAACACAAATAAACTCTGTAAGAAGCAAGCTGGTCCCCAAGTAAGTTTAGACAGACTTTTAGGTTGCCAGTTTAATGGAGTGAAATAATAAACACATGTTTGTATACACATATGCACACGGTCACATCCACAAAGCCAAGCTGTATTGCAAGAGTATTACTATGTTATATATACAGCCATATAAAATACACACACATATATGTACATATGGAGAGGCATTTGCACAACAGAAGTGATTGTAAAAAGAATCCCATACTAGAGTTAAATAAAAGGAGAAAAAAATATATATATATGTAGAAGTAACACAAGTTGTTGTGATACAAATTAATTAAAATTTATCTCTGAAATGTAATTCTTTGTATTATGTACCTGAAAACATTTCACGAAATCTACAAAGGGTGACAATAAAATTTAGTTTGAGTGGATATTAAAGTTGTATATGGGTAAGCTGCTTCTCCCTTGAATATTACAACAGCCCTCACTGGGCCTTCAGAGGGACTTCTATTAAATACTACAAAAAATGCTCATGAAGTTCCCATCTTAGCAATGTACATTCCCACGTGTGAATGCTTTCTTTCTCAGCCGCTCAAATGTGAAATGGGGTCTTGGAGTGGTACATGTGTTTGTGGAAAAAAAACAGCCACACAAATATCTTGGAGCAATTTCACCATGAAGTAAACGTCATGAAAGCATTTTCTTTTCTATAAATGGTTCTCGTTTTTATTGTCAAGACAATGTAGACATGTAACACAACATATATGGTTCCTACAGTGCAGCCACAGCCACTTACCAATGGCCAACAAATTACTTCACTCATCTGATAGCTACAAATACTCCATTCATGTTCAGCTAATAGAATAGTAAGTATCAGGATATCATGCAGACAGCTTGTATAAATGCACAAGGAATAATAACACACCCTTCATCTCTTCTGTGAGTTTTAAGCATGAAAACTTTGCCTTATTCCTAATTCCAAAAAAATGGAATAAGAAATGTTTTCATATAAAATACATTTGGGACCTTTTCCTCCCATTAAAAAGGGCCCCTAACCCACCTACAGCATACACTCGTACTTCATCTCTTCACTTACAAAATCAGATAGACATATTTTTATGTCATGTGACTAGATATGAACATTTCAGTTATTCCAGTATTAACAAACAGCTAAACTCAAAATACTATTTTCTGATATGTGTATACTATATTTTATATATATATATATATATATATATATATATACACATATACATATATTGTAGTAAAAGTCAGAAAAATGATTCGTCTTTGGGCACTATTTTGTATGACAGCTGAAAGTCACTGATTTGTTTCACAGTATAAAATCTTAATCAATTACCAATACACCTTTATTTTCTGCTCCTAATTTCGAAATGTAGTTGGATCAGAGGTCTGAGAGAAATGTCACCACTTAATAAAACAACTTCTCCGGAAATCATAACATACAAAACTTTCTATATATATATATATATATATATATATATATAAATTACTTTTCAAAAGAAATTAAGAGGCCAAGGCAAGGAGAAGCTATAGTTTATATTCTGCGTGAATAACTCTCTGTATCTTCCAGGTGGGGGCAACAGTAAGTCAGTTTTGAGAGAGAAGGGAGATCAGGCTCTTTAAAGCTCCTTGTGTCCGGTTACAGAAGATGAAATGACTTCCTGGCAGTAACACTGTGGATAAAATTAGCCGCAAGCTTCCAGGAGATGGGACTTCTGGGCTCTGCTCCAGACTGGCGGTGGGCAGAGCGCTGCCATGTGCGCGCCGCCGCCTCTGCCCCGCGGAGGCTGCCCGCGGCCACAGGACGCGCACGCGCGATGCGCACCTGCCCAACAGCGGCCCACGCCGCCCGCAGCTGATAAATCAACCGCCACAATCACGCCCGCGCTGTGCCCGCGGGGTGGGTGCCTCCCTCTCAGCGCTCTGGACCGCCCCCTTTCCAGGATCGCCGGGAAGCAGGAAAATCTTTCTCCCCCGTTAATACCATCTCATTCATTCTTCCTTCGGGCAATACAAGTCCATTCACAACTGCTGCGGACATTACTGCGCTCGCACCTGCACCTTTAGACTCCAGGCTCCAGAAAACCAGCTTTTGGGAAGTTGGCGAGGCTCCCACTCTTTCTTTCTGCAAATCCTCAGACTTTGGGAAGGGATGCCTAGCACTCTGGCCGGGATGGGGGTGGGGTGGATGCGTGAAGCAGAGGTCGATCTTGCGACGTCCAGGCAAAAGGCACTTCAGCATCCTCTCCTCTTCGGTTTGCCTCTCTCGCCCAGCGCGAAGAAGGTGGGGCGTGAGGACCCCGAGGGGCCGAAAACCAGCCTCTGCAGCGGGCGGGTGGCGAGGAAGGTGTGCGCCTTGAGCGGCCAGGGTCGCAGGGAGAAGGAGGAGAAGCTCCAGCGCACGGAGCCGGAGGCTCCGGTGCAGTCGCAGAGCCCAGGGCGCCACCCCGCTACGTGTCGCTCCTCCGGGCGCTGCCGGGCGCCGCTGCTGCCCGCGCCCTCGGGCCGCCGCCGCCGCCCCCCGCCGATCCCGCGGCTGCACCCTCGGGCCGATACTTGAGCCAGCAGATGACCCAGGTGACGACGACGGAGAAGAGCGCCAGGATGCTGGCCACCGACAGGCAGATGGGCCCCACGGGCGAGGGCGAGGGCGAGCCGGGCGCAGGGGCAGCGCCAGGGGGCGCCCCGCCTCCAGGGGGTCCCCCGCCGCCGCCGCCGCCGCCGCCGCCGCCGCCGTAGTGGTTGACGAAGATGAGGCCGGTGAACAGCAGCACCACCATGGACAGGAAGGAGAAGACCACGCACACGCAGCCGGCGGTGAGGGCGGCGCGCTTGCAGTTCTGGCAGCTCTCATAGGCGCCCGGGGCGCGCAGGCCGGGGCGAGAGCGAGGCTCGGGACCCTCGTCCTCCGCGGGCGGCGGCGGCGGCTGGGCCGCGGCGGGCGGCGGGGCCGGGGCGGGCGCGGCGCGGCGCGAGGCCGGCGGCGGGAGGCGGTCCTGGGGCAGCGGGTCCTGCGCGGCGCGCACCGCCAGCGGGAAGGCCTCGGCGAGCTTGGTGTTGTTGGGCAGGCCGTGCACGCGGCTGTCGGGCAGCGGCGTGCGGTGGCGGCACACGGGGCACGCGATGGCGCCCGGAGGGCCGTGCCAGGGCGGCGGGCGCGGGGCGCGCTCAGGCGCGGCGCCCGAGGCCGCGGCCGCGGCGGCGCGGAGCTGCAGCTGGCTCAGGCACTCCTGGCAGAAGGTGTGCAGGCACGCCAGCAGCTTGGGCGCGCGCCGGTCCGCGTCGAAGTAGTTGTAGCAGATTTTGCACTCGTAGTCCTCGAGCGGAGGGAGGCCGGGGACCGTCGCCGCGATGTCCCGGGCCCCCGCGTCCCCGCCGTCCCGCGCCCCAGCCGCGGCGACCCCGGGTCCCACCCGGCTCGCGGGGCTGCTGCTCGGGCTCTGTTCGCTGCCGCCGCTGTCGCTGGCCGGCGCTGCCATGGCATGATCCGCCCTTCATAGGGGGCAAGGTGAGGCGCCTTCTCCCCCCGATCGCCGCCCCGGCTAGCGCGGGGAGGAGGCGCTTCTGCCTCCCGGCCCCGGCCGCTGTCGCCTGGCAGGGGAGGCACCGCTGGCAGGGCTGGGTGGGGGCGCAGCGGCAACCTCCTCCTCCTCCGCCGCCGCCCTGCCCCGTCCACCCTCCCCTCCCCACCCCGCCCCCCGCAGGGCGCCTCGGCGCCTCGGTCCCTCCCTGTGCCCCCGCGCGTCTGTCCGCTGCTGTCCCCCTCGGCCCTCTGAGACAGCTCTCCTGGCAGCTTTGGCTAGCAGTTTGGTTGAACTTGGAAGTTGGGGGCGGCTGGGAGGGGCTCAGGAACGCTTTGGGGGTGCAACTGCGCAAGGATGTAGCGTTTCGCCCGCACACCCCCCACCCCCTCAGCCCCCGCTGACTGGAAAACTGGAATCCGCTTTCTCCTTTTCTCTTCTTCAACACCCTCCCACCCCACCCCTCCTTTGCATTCTGTTTATCCTCCTCGGTCTGGGGCTGGGTCCCCAGAGAAGCCTCCTTTCCCCCACCCGCAAGAGCTCACCGGTGATGTAATGCGGACCCGCGCAGGGCGGGGAAGCGGCGGCCTCAGCAGCCTGGCAGCTGCGATTCCTTCCCTTGGTGAAAATCGTGATCTCATTTCTCTGTCCAAGGGCGAAAGCCAATAATCACCAAGCCATTTACGCTTTGCGCTCTTTGGAGCCGAACAGTACCTTTGCCCCCTCTGCTATACTACTTCCTGAGATGTAAGGAGGCACGAAGACACCGAGCAGGGTGTTGCCCTTTCCCGCACTGACCACTGCGCATTCGGCTCGCTCTGACACGCGCTCAGGTGTTCACAGAGGTAGAGTGGCTGGAAGATGTCAGAGGATCACAGAATTCCAGAAGGCGCTAGAATCACCGCCTCCTTCCCCACCTGCCCACTTCTACTTTCATCACACAAATGTACACCGCCAAAAACTATGAGCAAAACGGGGCACATCTTCGTTTTATTAAAACTTACAGGAGCCCAAATGAGCAGGTTAGCAAGAAGTAGGGCTTCTATAACATTCTAAGCAATACAGGAGTGTGTGGGGACCGCTGAGGAGTGCTGGTCATATATTCCTAACCAGGAAGTGACGTTCACATATTCCCGCCATTTCTCCAGGCTGGGCCTCACCCTGTGGAGAGGGAAACCCCCACCCAGGAATCCAACAAAGAAGGGGAAAGGCTGGCTCTGTAAGATTCAGGTTCCCAGGAGATGGGCAGGTCCAGATTCCCTGCAGAAGAAAGCAAGATGCCCCAGGGAATGCTGTGAAAAGAGTAATGGAGAATAAGCAAGCTAAAGTAAAGGAAAGGTCAGAAATAAACCAGTAAAGCACCACTGTACAGAAGAGAGATGCAGTCATAAATAGCTAATGTGTTTGTGTGCGTCTAAGGTGTGCGTGTTTACCCTGTGTGAACAGTGAAGTGCTGATAGGTGGTCGCTACAGTAAGTGAAGGGTGTCTTCAGTGTGAGGGGATTTAAGGGTGCTTGTTAACCTCTAACTTTCCATTTCCCAGTTTCACGTCTTATAGTTATGATCTGGAATGATATTCTTTTAGTTCTGTTGAACAGAATTTCATTTTGAGATGGGGATGGTGGTTAAGGAGGGCAGGTGGGTGGGACATCCGAAGGATCTACTCTGGCCTTGGATTATTGCAGAGCTACACACAGCTCACCATAAGAGAAGGCTTCCTGTCCTCCTCTCTCTCTCCTTTGCTACACGCACGAAGGTGAACAGCCTGGACGCCTATGTTTGGCGTACAGTTGAAACTGGGTTTTTCTGCTCTAAACCTTCATTAGCTCTGCACTGACAAGAGGCATGATGATGAAACAGGAAAAATGTAAAACCAGGGTAAGAGAAGAGATGTGCAGAGGCAGAAGAACAAGTGTGCACTTAGGACATGCGCCACCTCATCGCCAAAAAGTGACTTGGTCAGAGGATGGCCTTTATGTGTGGGTATAGAACAGTATGGATTTGGGCAAAATATTTACGGCTTTGCAGTTTCACCCTGTTAATGCATTTTTCACCCTGCACCAGGGTTTCTCACCCTCAGTACCATTGAATTTGGAGCTGGATAATTTTTTACTGTGGGTGCTGTTCTGTGCATGGCTGATATTTAGCAGTGGCCCTTGGCTTTACTCACTCAATGTTAATAGCAGGACTTCCCAGTTATGACCACCAACAATGTTCCTGGGGACAAAGTCACCCCTGCCTGGGGACCATGGGGCTAAAACTGAAATCCCAGATTGGGTTAAAGTGAAGCCAAGACAAGAACCATCTTCCAAGTCTTATCTAGTGCAAGAAACAGCATTACCAGTGTACTTATTTCATGAGGACTGGAAAAGTAGCTCAGTGGTAGAGCACTTGTCCAGCATGCCCAGGCCCAGGGTCTTCTGTTCAGTCTCTCCCACCACCACCGAAAAGAAATAAATCAATAAACAAGCAAACGAAATAATTCTGAGGCTATAGGCATTTCTTTTATAGCTTATGGTGGCTTAGATACCAATGCACTCTCCTCTTTGCAAAGGAGTAGTATAGTATGGTTTTTGTTAATAAACAGCCAGAACATAGTTAATGATTGAGTTGGATCATTCTTTCAGGGGCTCATGAGATCTGTAGTCACTTTATATCTTGGGGCCAGTTGCTCACTTTTAGGACCTGTGAAGGTCTGGTGGGAGAGGGGCATCTGTTGGCAGTGAGGGGCTATGACATTTCTGAAGGGCCTGTGTGGTGCGGGCTGCAGTCATCTGTGTTAATGAACCTTTGGTGCTCTCTGTCTTACTTGAACAAGTAAGTATGAAGCTGGGTTATTCATGTAGGAATTAGGATCCCCCCTAAAAAGAAAAAAAATGTGTTGAAAGGGTTCTTAGGCTATAAAGAAGGAGCTCATTATTTGAATAGGCTTTGCAAAACTCCTGTTCATGCCTTGACCGTATTAGACAGTACTCTGCTGAACTGCTTAATTCTTGAGGATCTGAGTACATGGGATCCAGGCATAAGTTCAAGCAGTCTGTTGTCTGTGCTCCCTCCATGGGCCATCTGAAGCATGTTTTAGATATAGGAAGAACTGTCTTACAAAGGACTTAGTGGAGGATAAACAGTCACAGAACGTGTGGGTTGACGGTCCTGAGTCCCTGTGCCAGGACCACTTTACCATCTGTGTGAGTTAGGTATGCTACTTGGCTTCTCTGTGCCTCAGTTCCCCAAACTGTAAAATGGAAGTAGGAGCAGTTACTGCATAGGTCTCTTGTAAGGATTGAGTGTGTCGATTATATAATACACAAAGTATAGTTCCCAGCCCCTGTTAACAGTCATTATTATTTATTGTGGGTTTTTAAGCCTATCTCATTAACCCTCACAAATACCCTATGAGAGTGGTCCAGTGGTCCATGTAAGCAGTCTGAGATGGCACAGCCAACAGTAAGAATGGTTCCTACCCAAGTCTTCTGCTATTCTGAAGGTAGAGATACAGGTAGCATCTTAGTACAAAAGACCAGGCAGAAGCTGGAACTATGAATTTAACCATACATTATGGATCTGCCAGTTGTAATGACTAAAGCTCTGCATAAAACTTCAGGATGAAGTGAGATCTCATTGGTAATATTTGATGGAGGGATAGATGTATAGGCAGATAATGCCACTCAGAAGCAAGTAGAAAATCGTTCCATCAAGCAATTGACATTTTAAAATAGTAACTGGGTCGATTCAATTCCACATTATCAAGGCCCTGTTTCAGAAGACACTGGTGCCAGTCATGACACTTGGCCTCTGGGAACCAAAATTTAATAGAGAAGCCAAGAGGAGTCTGAAGAGACAAGATAACTAAATGCCTCGTGATATCCTGGGGTGAGGGTGGAATCTGACAGAAAAGGGGCATTAGGGACAAACTAAGTAAATCCAAATAAACCATGGATTTTTGAAAATAATAAAGTATCAGTACAAGTCCATGAATTATGATAAATGTGGTACATCCCTATAGGATATGAGGAATACAGTAAATTAGGCATAATGATATGAGAACCCTGAAAATCTTTGCCAGTTTCCAAAAAATCTAAAACAATTCTAAAATAAAAAGTTTGATTCTTTCACTGTGTATATTTGTGGGGTTGTGTTAGCTAGCTTTCCATTACAGATGAGAAAATACATGAGATAATCAGCTTCTAAAGAAGGAAGGTTTGAGCCAGGCATTGCACACAGCTGTAATCCCAGCATTCAGGAGGCTGATGCAGGAGGATCGTTGTGAGTTCAAGACCAGCCTGGGCTACAAAGTGAACTCAAGGCCAAGGCCAGCTTGAACTGCACAGCAAGACCCTGTCTCCAAAAAAAAAAAAAAAAAAAAAAGGAAGGTTTGTTTTGGCTCACAGTGTTAGAGGTTTTCGTCCATGGTCAGCTGGTCTAGCTGCTTTTGGGGCCTGTATGGTGGCAGCACATCATGGCAGCTGAAAGCAAAAAGAGAGGGAGGATGTGGTTGGTCAGATACCCCTTCACGGGCTTACCCCCTTCCTCCCTCCAATGACCTAACTTTCTTCCATGGAGGCTCCATCTCTCAAAGGTTCCATGACCTCTTAATAGCACCATAAGCTGGCCACCAGGCTTACCTGGCCCTTTGTAGGGGACACTTATCCAAAACCTGATTGTTTTGTGGTGCTGGGGATTGAACTCACTGTTCTGTACATGCTAGACCATCGCTCTACCACTAAGCTACATTGCCAGCCCCAACGGATTGTTTCTAGAAAAAGGTTGTTTTTTAAAGTTTGGATGATGTATGAGACTTGCAAGTGCAAGGCTACTACAATTCCTTATTTTAGATGAAGAGCTATGGGTGTAGCTCAGTGATAGAACACTTGCCTGGCATGCATGAGGCCCCTGACTGAAATTCAGCAGGAAAATTTTTTTTCAATTAAATCATATCTATTCACTGGCCTTTGTATTATCACTTCAAGTAAAACTCACTAAGCAAATATGAAAAAACTTTCAAGGGAACATTTAGTTTAGCATTTATTGTATTAGTGTATCATTGTATTTTTATAATATCCAAATAATAATAATTTGTTAAAATGTATTTATTTATTTATTTTTTAATTTTATTTTTTTACCGGTACCGGAGATCGAACTCAGGACCTTGCGCTTGCCAGGCAAGCGCTTATGCCACTGAGCTATACCCCCAGCCCCTAATTTGTTAAAATGTATAGAAATCATGCAACTACATTAAAGAAAAGTTAAGACAAGAGAATGTTAAAATCTTCAGTATCTCAACATCTCAGCATACCTGGTACCATCATTGAATTTATCCTCATAGACACATGTTTTATGTAGCTGTAATAATAATATGAATAACTTCCTTCACTGTAGATGTATTTATAAAAATGGCTATTCCTGGTGCCTATAGGGTCCGAAATAGTATTTGGGAATTGATTCACAACAGGCAAAGAATAAAATCCTTGTCCTGGTAGAACTTATATTACAGTGGATGGAAGTGTGTGTGGCAGATGATAAACAAGTGGATGAATATGTAATATGGCAGGAGATGGAAATACTATGGAGAGAAATACATCAGAGGACAGAAAATGTTGGTATGAATGAGGTGGTTTGCTACTCTAAGGTGGCCAGGAAAGCCCATCTAATAAAGTGACCTTTGAGCAAAGATCTTAAGGAAGTAAGGTACAGAACTGTGTGGTTATATAGTCCTGGGGGAAGTGGATTCCACAAAGATAAGCAGCACATGCAAAGGTCCTGAGGTGGTACTCTGCTCACCATGTTCTACAAACCAGAGGCCAACAGCAGGAGCAGAGTGAATTAGGAGAGGGGGCAGAAAAGGGACCTAAGAGGGCACTAGGGCAGGGACAATCACATAGGGACTTCTGGATATTTTAATTCCTTCCTTCAATCCCCCCCTTCTCCTCTCTTTCATGGTACTGAGGATTGAACCCAGGACCTTGCATCTACTAGGCAAGTGCTCTAGCACTGAGCTACATTCCCCTTTTTTATTTTTTCTAAATTTTGAGACAAGATCTTGCTAAATTGCCCCAACTGGCCATTACAAACTTGCCACCCTTCTGCCCCAGCCTCTCAAATAGATGGGATTACAGGCAGGCATGTGCCTTTGCATCCAGCTCCATCTTAATGACTTTTCAAATCTGAAATTAGAGTGAGATAGAAGCCTTTGGAAAGTTTTGAGTAGTGAGGATTTTGAGCTACTAAGAGTAATTTAAGTTTCAAAAGGAAAGACCCACAGTAGCTTCTGTGTGAGGAACAGATGAGCGGTAAGTAGAGACAGGTAATCTGGGTAGGTGGGCCCGCTGACGAAGCAAAAGGGAAAGTACGTGGGCCGCAAGAAGAATGCTGAGGGTGCTTGGATTCTGTAGGTCATTTCGAGATGAAACTGACCAGGGTTCAATGATGGTGGTGTCAGGAGGAAAAACTAACTTCCAAGGAAGTTTCTTTTGACCTGAATCCCAGAACACCAGCATGTGTGTTTGTAAAGAGCAATCATTAGGGTAACAAACGCATATGAGCATCTTTCACTGTCTGTGTCATCTTTATAACCAGGGCCTCTTGCCTATCCTGTTCAAATGTCGCATCCTGAGACTTTCCTTGGCCACGTGAGCTCAAATTACAGCCCCTCCCCGCTTCCTGTCCTTCTTGCCCTGCTGTATTTCATTTCGTGTAAGGACACAGTTGGCTGTGTCTGGTGTGAATTAAAATGTGGGGTCTTTGTTATAAAATTGAGAATTTCGAGAAGGTTGTCAGCAGAGCATTAAAGCAGTTGGAAAGCCTTTCTGGTTACAAGGCTGTCGCAGGGCCATGAAGCCAGCCCCACACGTGTGACATGTATGCCTTTGTTTGCTGTCTGTCTTTCCGAACACACGTGGGGCCATGGATGGTGGATGTCTTTCTGTTTTTGTTCCCTGCCCTTCCCGCAGTGCCCAGAATAGTTCCTTGAAGGTGGAAGACACACAGTACATAGTTTTGAATACGTAAGTTATTTTAATGGCTAATTCACATTTCATATAATTACGGCACTGGAACTTTCTTAAGCATTCCTCCCTTAGTGAATATACAGGTAAAATATTTGCTACTACTATCTGTGTAAATCGTGTAGCAATAAAAGTTTTATCATGAAGCTTCTCCCAGTTTTTCATTAATTCTCTGAGATTGGTTGTCTGAGTAGAATTTATGTAGGCCATGTCTGCCAAATGTGATTGGTTGGTTAACTTTACATCATATTAATTATCCTTTGACAATTTGAATGTATTTATTGATTTATCACCCCCAAAAGTATCTTTTTCTCTTAACACTCATGCATGTGAAGAAATACATTTAAAAGAAAAAGAAAAGAATATTTTCCTTTTGCTTCAAGAATTTATTGTATTAAAAGCCATTTTTTCTATTGATTGTTCTAATTTTATGTCATTGAGCTATCAATCAAAAAAGAGTAGTTAGGTCAACTTTATCATTTGTTCAATAAATAGGTCCCATTTCTTCATGTGTTCTTGTATCATTAGATTTTTGGTGTTCTAGTACTTTGTCACTGCTTTTCATTTCTCTGCTTAGACTGTAGTTTGTGCAGGAAAATACGTGATTTCTGTGCTCTCCACGAATTATCAGAAATTGTCCTTTTAAATTTTTCAAACATTGATCACTGTAATTATTAGAAGTGCTGAAAAAAAGGAAAGGTCCGGTGATTTGTCACCCTGTAATCTGTCACTAACGATGCAATCTCATGAAGCTTTTAGTGGCTCAGGATTATGCTGTCATCATCTAGATGAGTTCTGTGTTTGGTTTCAGCATTAGGCAGCAGTCACCAAGAGCTGACAAGTGTCTTCACACTAAAGCTAAACAGAGTCCAACCTAAACAAGATAAGAGATAGTAAGAGTGTCACAGCCTTCTGTTTTATAAGATGTTTTCTAGATAAGAGATGGCTTTTCTGTGCTCTGAATCAGCAGATCTTCACAGCAAGCTTTGGCAGTTCCTTTGCCACTCATTCTGCTCCCATTTCCTGACAAGGGGGAATATATAAAGCATGAAGGTCCAAACCACTGATGCAGGGCTACTGGGTGAGTCCAGCTCATATCAAAAGCTGCATTCTTTCTGGAGGCTATAGAGAAGAATCCATTCCCTTCCTCAGCTTGCAGAGATACCGGCATTCCTTGGCTCCTGGCCACATCACTCCATCATGATGTCTCCTCTTCTTACTCTGACTTGGTCTCTGCTGTCTCCCTCACTAAGGGCTCTTGTGACTAAATGGCTCTGTGTAGGTAATCCAGGGTACTTGCCCCATCTGAACATGTGTAGGTTAACACATGCATGAAGTCCTTTTCTGGGTATGCAAGATTCCTTGGATCAGAGCATGACCATCTCTCAAGTCATTGTTGTCAACCACTGAAGCTCTGCAGCTTCAGCTGAGTGGCCCTCACTTAGTTGCAAAGGGGCTGGGGGAATCAGAATCCTCAAGTCCACTTGTGGCCCATGGGGCTGTGGGAAACTTTGCTGTAAATATAGAGAGACATAGGAGCAGACTTCTTACCACAAGAAGAATAGAAGCACAGTCAGTCTGAGTCTTGTGTGGAGCAAATACGGCCAGTGCCCCACCCATGTCTCCTGGCCCTTCCCAATCAATGCACTTGCTGACTTCATCCGCAAGCATCTGAATTTCTTTCCTTGAAGGTTTTCTCCTGCAACTACAATCTCCTTGGCTGCCTGGAGTTCTTAAAAGATTAACACTCTGGAAGCAGCCCTGCACCTCTGGCAGGTGGGAAAAAGCTTATTTCTGAAGCATGTGTTCTCCCTTTGGCTTGGAGTTTCTCCCACTTAAGCCCCCAGACATACCCAGTGGTGGCTGCCTAGACAGGGCACCTATTAGTGTCCATCTGGCTTTCCCTGCCTGTGCTCCTGACCCTCTCCTGGTGTTTCCTTGGGATCACCTCTATCTTGCTTCTGCTGCTGGAGGAGTCCAAGTTAAGCCCCAGGAAGAGCTCTGACAGGAGAGGAGCACAAAGAATATCCAGATACATCTGGAAAAGTGTTTCTCTCAATCTCTCTCTCTCTCTCTCTCTCTCTCTATTTTATTTTATTTTATTTTATTTTTGGTCTTTTTGAGACAGGGTTTCACTTCAAGCTGGCCTTGAACTCACTTATGTCACCCAAGCTGGCCTCAGACTGAGTGATCCTCCTGTCTCAGCCTCTAGAGTGCTGAGATTACAGGCATAAGCCACCATGCCCGGCTCGGGAAAGTGTTTCTTGCAGAATCCCTCTTGAAGTAGGGCAGAGACTAGTAAGTCACAAACATAGTACAGGTGATTTCAGGGATGGAGGCTGGTGTCTTGCTCTGACAGTGTTCCAGGGAAATTGGAAGCCTTTCAGAGAAGCTGCATTTGAAGAGGCCAAGGGAATGGGTAATGATGGGGCTGGGCAAGCCCAGGCAGAGGGGATGGGCCCAGCTCACACCATCAGTCAGCATCCAGTGTGTTGATGTTACAGAGCATCCCAGCAGGCCACGCCCACCTTCCTCAGCCCAGGCACTATGCTGAGACCAAGAAAGCCAAGGAAAAAGAGGGCTGCTTTCTGAGCTGGCTGTACAGTCACCCTAAGTAGGCAGCTCATAAGTGGAAAAGAAAGCAACTAGGCTCTTAGCAAAATTAAGCTTGTACTGCTGTCATTTCAGAGAAACAGGGAGCTTATAAATCTGAGCATAAAATACTATACCTGTCAACAGAGAAGACATTTCAGTACCTATTTGATCTGTGGTCCATTCCTACTGGCACCATAGGAATACACCCAGGGAACAATAGGTTTATTAGGAAACGTAGACTAACACGAACATGTTAAACCCAAACCACTGTATTTCAACCTCCCCCACATTCCCCTAAATTGCTTTCCTCTGGTGATTCTGAAGAAGTCAGGGGTCAAAGACACCTTGGAAAGCGAAGGGTGCCAGTGTCATGAGGTGGTCTGGTGACCCTCGCCCCAGCAGAGGGGTCTGCAGGAAGGAGAAATGGGAAAAGAAGTGTCAGAAAGGTGTCTCCTGGCTGCTTCCTTTGGGCCAGTGAATGTAGGTGAAGTAGAGCCTGCACACCTTTTTAGCTGGTACAATGGAATTACTGTTCATTTTGTTTGTTATAATAATGGCAGTGTAGTTATTTTTAAAAGGGTTTATCTTCTAGGAGTACATACTGAAATATTACATGACAAAGGGTGTAATAGCTTGAATTTTCTTCCACATTCCTCAGTAGACAAATACATTTTAAAAGTGAAAAATTTGAAAGTAAAGGGACCAGGCGTGGTGGTGCATGCCTGTAATCCCAGTACTTGGGAGGCTGAGGCAGGAGGATCATTGCAAGTGTGAGACCAGCCTGGGCTACAAAGAGAGCTCAAGGCCAGCCTGAACTGCATAACAAGACCCTGTCTCAAAAAGATAAAAAAGAAAAGAAAGGGGATTATGAATGAAAGCATTTCAGACTATCGTCAACTTCTCACTTTTGGTTTCCCTTGTTTTATCCACATGTGCATCTATTTATAATATCTTAGATATTCTGTCACCAACATTTGATAAAACAAAGGTAAACAGAAGTACTAGAAAGTCCAATGTAATGAACTTATCTCTGAGTAGCTTCAAAACCCTTACTGGTGTGTGTGTGTGTGTGTGTGTGT
>PVLD010000372.1:109322-145136 GCA_004027595.1 Dinomys branickii | reverse complement strand
GTGTGTGTGTGTGTGTGTGTGTGTGTCTGTGTGTGTGTGTGTGTGTGTCTGTGTGTGTGTGTGTCTGTGTGTGAACGGGTATGCTGTAACATTTACCATGACAGCCATTTTTAAGCAGCAGTTCAGTGAAGCTAAGTACATTCATTGCTATGAAACTTCTTCAGAAACTTCTGTGAGGCTTCTTCAGAAGTTTTTCATTTAGCAATTATGAAACTCTGTACCCATTAAACAGTTCCTTTTCTCCCCACTTTCCTCCAGTCCCTGGTCAATATTATTCTCCTTTCTATTTCTATGAACTTCACCCTGAATCATACAGCTTTTCCCCTTTTGTAGCTGGTTTATTTTATTTAGCATAATGACCCCGGGGGTCTGCAAGGTGTGTGTATACCATGTTGTTTTAGGCACCCATCCATGGGGCATTTGAAGTTGCTTCCACTTTGCTATTTATGAAAAACGATTCTACAAATATGGAGCTGCACATATTTCTTCAGTAAACTGATTTCAGTTTCTTTGTATATATATCCATGACTAAGATTGCTACATAACAGATAGCAGTTCTCTCTCTTTTTTTTTTTTGGTACTGGGAATCAAACTCACGGCCTTGCACTTGCAAGGCAGGTGCCATACCACTGAGCTATATCCCAGACCCTCTTAACTCATTTTTAAAGGAAACTCCATACAGTTTTCCGTAGTGACTGCACCATTTTATAATTCCACTAACAGTGCAGAAGTGTTCTGATTTCTCCACTACCTTACCAATATTTGTTAGTTTCTTTTCACTCTTTTTAAAATAGTAGCCATCTTAATGGCTGTAAACATCTCACTGTGGTTTTGATTTGTGTTTTCCTGATGGATGGTGCTATCCAACACCTTCTCTTATGCTTCCTGACAATTCGCGTGTCATCTTGGAAGAAATAACTCTTCAAGAATCTTGCCCATGTTTAAGTTGGGTTATTTGATTTTTGTTGTTGAATTGTAGTTCTTGGTATATCCTAGATATTAACCTTTTCCCTATGTTAAGTGCATCCTTTGATTTACAACCCTTTTAAAATTTGAATCAATTATCAATTTATCCATTTCTCTATTTTTCTTTTGTTGCCTGTGCTTTACTGTTGTGGTCAAGAAATCATAGCTGAGGCAAATATAAATATTTCTCCCTATATTTTCTTCTAGGAGTTTCATAGCGTTAGATCTTTAATCCGTTTTGATTTAATATTTGTATATGATGTAAGAGTCATTTAGTTTTTCCAACACTTTGTTGAAGGGATTGTCATTTCCCTTGCTGGTCTTGGCTCCCTTGTCCAAGGTCCTTTGATTATAGATGGGAGTTTATCTCTGGCATCTGTCTTCTGTGCCGGTGAGATAGCGTCTCATTTTTTCCCAGTGTGAGAAGTTGTGAGGGACCACCGTAGGTAAGTCTTCTCCCACTGAGCTCTGCCCCAGCTGGTACCACACTTGGAACTCCATAGCTTTGCAACATCTTTTGGATTCAGAAAGCGGGGTCTTTTAGTTTTGTCCTTTTTCAAAATTGTTTCAGCTATTTGTGGTCTGTAGATCTTCCACATGAATTTTAGGGTGAACTTTTTTCTATTTCTGTGAAGAATGCCGCAGGGTTTTCAGAGGGATTGCACGGACAATCTGTTCTTTAGTGGGGAATCTTTCAAAAGTAATGTAGTGAAATCTACATGCAGCAGACAAAAGCTTGACACAGCAAGATGATATAATGCTTCTCAATCTCTTTTGTAAAAATGCAGAAAATTATGCAAGTAAATACATTTGTCTTATTACATCTTTTTCTTAGATCTATGTAGATAGCATACATGGATCCCAGTAGAAAAGAATGAAAGAACAATTTATTCATTTGACCACTGTGGCCTTAATAATAATAATGGCAATTATTACCATGCTATCATACAGCTTGCTCAGTTTTTATATTATATAAAGCATCTGTACTCATTTACATCTCATTTTGCTTGGTCCATAGCAGCATCTCCCAAAGTTATGATCCCTGAAATACTAACTCCTCAAAAAAGAATTAAATAATTTGGGAAGCACTTCAAACTATGCTTCATAGAGTCTGAACTCACAGGTTGATTCATAACGGCTCTGAGAGGAACTGCCATGGAAACCATGTAAAGAAATCAGTCCTGTGTAGTGCAAGTCAGTATATAGCACACTTCCACAGTCACATTTTTTTGGTGACTGTATTAATGAATCTAAGGTACAACTAGAGGCACTTGGAGCAGAAAATTTTAAATGAACAGTATTTTTAGATTCTGGATTGTAAATATGTGATGTTCAAAGTGGTGCAAAAAATAAGATGGAATTGATTTTTCTCTTTACCCCTATTATAAGGGGCCAAAGCTGGGAGCAAGACATGGCCTGCAACGGAAACCTGGCATGTTTGTAATAAAGAAACAGGGCAATTTCTTCCATATGCTATTTGCGTCATCTGTGCGAAGCCATGTGCCATCCTGCATGTGGCGATGCCCATCCTGGAAAGGAACAGTGTAAGGGTGCACTGAATCAAGTCAGATGGTCTCTGCTGCATGGGATCTGCTTTATTGACTCTTCCTATGCTGATTTTGTAACATTTCCTAGAGTTGAAAATGAGAGATGAATCACCTTTCATCTACCCTGGTTAATCACAACTGCTTGTTTATAGGTTTTTCTCCCTGAACATGATATATCCTCCCCCCTAATTTCTCTCATATTTTAAAGAATGGCTGCATCCAAAACATCCTAAGGGTTCAAAAACCTTTACACAATGTATTATTTATCTTTCTGGCCACACAGATTCCTTCAGAGTCATTACAATCCATCAACTGTGCATTTGCTGACTTAATCACAAGCAGATTTGGTTTTCAGGAGACTGAGGCAGTTGCAAAGGACAAATCCATTAGGGTCTTTCACATCCATTACGAGAGTACCATGGCGAGGTGCTCACTGCAGCCTGCACAAGCCTGTGGGCTTGCAGCTTGTTCAGTTTTACAGTCCCTTTTTAAGAAAAATAATTGAGATTACTAGGTAAAAAATTAAATATTCATCTAGAATTATAAATAAACCACCACCACAACAAAACACTTCAAATTTGGCAAGCTTTGGAAAGATCTCAAAGTCCAGAAAGGAAATTAATTAGCTACCTGATACACCCCTTGATAAAATTATTTGTGCACACACTGTTGGACTCCCTGTTTGTACAACAGTGATTTTTGTCATACTTTATGCAGAGAGCTTGGGAGGGGAAATCAATATCTCCTCTAGCATACTGGATCCAATAATGTTTCTTCTTCTTTCTAGTGTGGATGTTTCTTTTGGTATTATGACTTCTTGTTGGTAGCAGGGTGTACATTTTTAGGATTGTTATCTCTTATAGGAAAACTTGTCTCAAGGGTCTTTCGTATGTGAGCTGGAGATACCAAGGGTTTTCAGGGAGTTGTCTATTGACAACTTGATTTTTTTAATCTCTAGGGATTGTACCACATGGCTTATACCACTGAGCTATATCCCTAACCCTTTCTTTTTGTTTTCTTTGTTTTGAGACAAGATCTCAGTAAATCACCCAGGCTATCCTCAAACTGCATCCCTCTTGTCTCAGCCTCCCAAGTAGCTGGGATGACAGGCATGCGCCAGGGCACCTGTCCACAGGGAATAATCTTAAATACTTTGAATCACCTGTACTCATTGCCAGCTTATCTTATTTGTCCCTAGTGTTATTGCATATTATGAAGGTAATATTGAACCTGGCACTTTTATTTCACAAGATTGTGTACACAGCTATAGCAGTGGTAGGAGTCTTATTGGAAATCATTCTTGCACAAGCACAGTTAGTAGTAACTGAACTATAAAGAAGAGGCTGTGAATGCTGTGATGCACGCACATATCTCACTAAACCCAAACTGCACCACCCTTATTCATTGCCCAGACTGCCCATGGCTACTCCCATGCCACCCAGCGCAGGAGGAAATAAGACTAAGGGGAAGGTGAAGGGGAAGGGGCAGTGGTTTCAAGCATTTGCAGTTAAAAGATCATATTTCTACAAACATTACGAGAACAGATGGCCATGGAAAAACTTACAAGTTCAAGCAAGGGGCCTTGAAACTTAAGCTTCATTAGTTTCATGGTAAATCCACTTCTAGTTTAAATTCAAATTTTCTTCCACCAGACATGCTGTTGTTTCTGTTGGAAGGATGTAAGTTTGCACCTTGAACTGAAGGGTCACATCTCTAGAAAACACAAAGCAAATGCATAGAATGCTCTATCTCAGTTGGCCAATTTATTAAATCTAATAAAGCAATTACTTAGCATTATGTGGATCAGTGACTCCTAAATCTAGCAGTTGGTTAAAACATTATATTTAACTTTAAAAAATATACATTCCAGCTGGGCATAATGATGCATGCATAGAATCCCATAAGTATGGGAGGCTGAGGCAGAAGAATGGTGAGTTCCTGCCCAGCCTGGGAAACTTAGAGAAATCCTGTCCAAAACAAAACAAAAGGGGGGGGGCTGGGGATATAGCTCAGTGGAATAAGCGCCAGCCTAGCAAGCGCAGGGTCCTGAGTTCGATCCCCAGTACCGCTAAAAACAAAACAAAACAAAAAAAAAAAAACAAAACAAAAGGGGCTGGGGGTGTAGCTCAATGCAGAGACCCTGCTTTTAATCCCCAGTGCACACAAAACAACTTTTCCATTGGCTATGAACCCTGAAATTTTGATGCTTCAGGTCCAAGGTGAGGCCCTGGAATCTCTGATGTTAAAGTTTGCTAGTTGATTGTGATTCAGCAGGATATGAGAACTACTGATGTAGACAAAACATTGGGATGAATGTCTGTGGCCAATACAGCCCTGCCAGGTAGAAGAAAGGATGAACCTAAGAGAGATTTTGACTCGGCATAATTAAGAAGAAGCAGTAAATTTCCCTCCAAATCAACTAGCTTGGAACCAAGTAAGAAGATTGTGAGGATTTGTATTACCCTAACTCTTTTGGAACAAAAGTAGAGAAGCCCTTTCCAGGTTAGCTTAGCCACGGAAAATAGTTTATTGTCTCTTGTGTCTGAAATGTCTATTTTAGACATGGCTGAATCAAGACTTAAAATAGCCAGACACTGAACACTTCTTATAGGGAGAAGGCTCCTTTCAATCATTTCTGATAGAGCTGGCTTGTTCAAGTGTCCATTTCTAACCCAATTCCTGTCTAGATTGGCTGCCTGGCCACCACTGACCTCTAACACCCAGGAAGAGGAGCCTCACCAAGCCACGTGACTTGGGAAAGCATGGTGGCTCCCCTAAAAGAAATTGGGATTGTGGGCAGAAACCACTGATGACTCAATCTTAGGTTCAGTGATCTTCGGAATCACCTTTTTTTTTTGAGACAAGGTCTGGTTATGTAGTTCAGAATGGCCCTGAGCCCAGTATATAGCCCAGCCTTGCCTCAAACTTGGAGCAATGCTCCTGCCTCAGCTTCCTGAGTGCTGAGGTTACAGGTGTGCACTACCACACTCAGATATTTGGAGCCACTTCTAAGTAAGGATGAATTAACTTGCTTTGATTTCACTGAATTCTCTGACTTGCCCACCTTCTGGGGTCCTACATGGCTGAGGCCTTTCTTCAGAACACCAAGCCATGGGGAAGGATGCTATGGAACTTGTCCGCAGCTTTCTACCTGCTCTTTAGGGGAGAGTTCTGAAACCATGCCCAAACACTCATGCTTGAGCCAATCTAACAGTCCAAAATCAGTCCAAATTATTGGGGCGGGGACCTAACATTGGTGGCCATGGACCACTGGGGAGCCTGCATGCTGGTATCTTCTGGGTCAGCTGGAGCTGCAGTGATATCCTGAGAGAAGGTGGGAAAGGGATGCAGGGCTGTTATTCATGGTTTACTATCTCTGGGGAAAACTGCAATGCTGGAACAGAAGCTAGTGAGACGCTGGAAGACATGCATGAGGCTTCCATAGGAACGGAGGAACGTGTGTGAACAGTTACATCTTTGTGACACCAGAGCCCTGTAAGAAGGTGCTGAGCTGCCGGAGCATCGATTTTTATTTGCTGATGGCTTTGTTCTTGTGCACAGTATGGAAGAACTTTGAATCTTTTCCAAGAGTGGAGCTTCTAAGGCAAGAAATTGTTAAATTCAAAGACAACAAAGTCGTTGCAATTATTGTATCGAGAAATAAAATCGACCTTTCTGAGCAGAGACAAGAGGATGGTCAAGTGGTACAGGAGGAGGCAACCAGTGAGAGGGCAAGATGCTGGGAAGAAACTGTTACAGACAAGAAAACTCTTATCAGATTGTTTGCTTTATTAGCCATGAACTTGCCCAACCCTGGAGCAAATCAAGCTTTCTTTTCCCTGGTAGGAAAACAAAGGGAATCAGCAATCCCACCATTATCTGTTGAATTGTGATTGCCTGTGGGTGTGAATACTGAGAAAGCTTAACATTTAAAATAGGCCATTGTACCAATCTTTGGCCATGAAGGAAATCCTGAATAATTTAATATACTTTAGGTTATAATTAAATTATTAAATTATTGGGCTGTTTATTACTGCTTGATATGAAACATATTCTCTTTTGAAGCCTGTCCCTAAATCAGCACCTCTTATATGTATTGTGCTTGGCAAAATAGTAAAATAAAGTTTAAATACTATGTGAAAAGGAGAAAACCAACTAACCAAACAAACAAACAAAAATCAAGACCAGTCCCAAGTCAACCAAGGGAAGCGAGGTGGAGAGATGAAGTGCAGAACCACAGCCAAAGGAGTAGAACCAACCAGAATTGACAAGATGCTCCTGAGTGTAGGGAGGACTGGAGATGCTAACTTTTTTTAGCAGAAGCTAGGATAGCTGAAATCACTTGCAAAGCCATTTCTCCCAAATGCTGTGGGCACAGCTCAGCTAGCTGTGTGCTCTTTTTCTCAAACATGTTCTTCATAATCAGATATACTTCATAGCACATGGTTTTGGTACTTAAAAAATCACAAAAGAGTGGTGTAAGAAGCCCAAAGATGTGCCACTCAAATCCCTCTTTGGGGAAAGCCCTTGGCCATTCCGGTCCAATGTGGACCCACTTTGGCAGAGAGTATTTGCTGCAGCGCTCTATTCTGGTCTGGAGGTCCTGGGCACCTGGTATGGAGTTCATGTTTTCCCTTAGATCAACTCTGCTTCTTCTGCTGCTTCCTTTCATGGCTGCTGATCTCTAGCAAACACCTGGTACCTCAAACTTCTTTTCAGCATCTGCTTCCAGAAAACCCAACCTGGGGTAAGTATCATTAGCACCTATCATAATAGAACTGTTAAACGTAAAAAGAAGCATTAAGCCTGCAAACTATTGTTCAGTCAGTGAAAAGGACATCTTTCTAGGTTCTTTTTTCTTTCTCTCTAATAAAAAAGTGCAGATTGCCCCTTCATTTCTTTTCATTAACATCTCTTAAGACTCAAACTAGGATATTTTTTAATTTACCAATTTTTGAGAGCCATATGAATTCACAAGAAGTTGTTCTAGAAAAAGATCTAATTTAATCAACTATCTGGGTAGTAAGAAATCACTCTTTCAATTATGTTTTAATTTTTTTTTTTGGTATCAGGAATCGAACTCAGGCCCTTGCGCTTGCCAGACAGGCACTCATGCCGCTAAGCTATAACCCCAGCTCCAATCATGTTTTACATTTTAAAAATTTGTAATTTTTGTTAGTATGTGTTTGCAATACATAATAAATACATTCCTCATGGGGACTTGGTACACATACAGGTTGCATCTTGACCCCATTCACTTCCTTTCTCCACCTCTCCTTCCTCTCCTGGTCTCCAGATCCCTTCCAATCTCTAGAAAGTCTCTCTCTATGTTTCCTATCATCTATGTTTTATTTTGCTCTTTTAATCATTTATATTTTGAGTTTCTCATATACGAGAGACCATGTGATATTTAACCTTCTGTTTCTAATTTATTCCAACTAGTATTATGGGCTCTAGGTGCGTCTATTTTCCTACAAATAACCCAAATCTATCCTTCTTTATGGCTAAGTAATACTTACGTGTGTGTGTTTTATTGTGTATGTAATATATATCATTTTCTTTGTTGATTCATCTGGTAATGGGCATATAGGCCACTTCCAAGATTAACTAATGTGAATCTGCTGCTCTAAACATAGATATGCATGTATCACTGTGATATTATGCCCTTAACTCTTTCAGAAAGATACCCAGAAAAACCAGAGCTTCGTCAAGTGAAAGATCTATTCTTAGCTTTTTAAGAACTCTCCATAGCAAATGTACTAGTTTACATTCTTTTTTTTTTTTTTTTTCCGGTACTGGGGATTGAACTCAGGACCCTGCACTTGCTAGGCAGGCGCTTATTCCACTGAGCTATATCCCCAGCTAGTTTACATTCTTACCAGCAATGTGCAAGTGTTTCTTTTTCCCCCATAATCTCACCAGCATTTGTTTTTTGAGTTTGTGATGATGGCCATTCTTTCTGGAATAAGATGGAATCACAGCATTTTTTTATTTACATTCTCTAATGACCAAAGATTCTGAATATTTTTTTGATGTACCTCTGAGCTATTTGTACTTCTTTTGAGAAGTGTCTTTTAATTTCAAATGCCCATTTTTGATTGAATATTTTTATTTATTTATTTATATAATTTTGTGGGGTCTTTTATTTTGGAGGACATACTTTTTTGAGTTCTTTGTATATTCTAGACAGTAGTCTTTTGCTTAAGGGGCAGCTTGACAAATTTTATCCCATCCTGTACGTTGTCTCTGTACTCTGTTGTTGTTTTCTTTGCTGAGCAGAAACTTTTTAAGTTGTTAGTGCTGTTCAGAAAGCTCTTGTCTACTCTTTTTTTTTATTTTAAAGAGAAAAAATAACAATGAAACAGAGCTTCAAACATAGGAGAGTTACAGTACATTAATACATTGTCTGTGGTCATCTTCATAGTAGCTATTCAGAGTACAAGATATAGGCCTGTTACCTATTTTATCTTCCAGCAGAAATTCAGTGTTTCTGTTTGTATATCTATGCCTTCGATTCATCTTGATTTGATTTTCCTAAAGAGTGAGAGATACAGGTCTACATTCTAAATCAAAATTAAAATAAAATTAAACTCGACACAATCTTCTAAAAACACAGTATTATTTTTCAATAGTAAAGACATATGACTATCTCAAAACTTATCTGCACAATCAATTTAAATCTCAGTTTCATTTCATTATAGTTATGGAAAAGAACCAATTAGTAGAGACCGTTTAGTAGAGTTTTTAGAGTCTCTTGTTACTTTATTTTCCATCACTGAAGTAGAATGCCATAACTCAGACCTGCAAAATGGTGAAACCTTTTCAGTCTAATAAGGAATGGCATAGTTGAGAAATTCAAACAATTCATAAAAATGAATAATGAGAAAGAACCAGCTGTTACATCACTGTTCCTTACATACAGCCATTTGTTAATCATTCATATTCTTAAATTCCATGGGCGGTTACTTAAAATCACTCTAAATTATTTTCTTGATATCACTATTTCTTGATCCATCTGCCTTGAGTACTTATTACTGACCTTTTTATATGACGGGTAAAAGTTCAGCCCCCACATTGTTCCATTTTTAACTTTTTAAAGTTTCTGTCTGGATAGTACACTAACAACTATTTCCTGTTCCAATGGCTTTTAAAAGTTTCTCTTGTTCATTTATCCTCTACAGCAAAGACGTTAGAAGCTTTAATCTTTCGTTCCTCCCTGTTTTGCTTACCTCTAGTAGTTATTCTCTGACCTTACATTTTCAGTGTTGAAAAATTTGAACTGTTTATGTTTGTCATGGCGCAGCTCACAACATCCAGGTCATGGAATCACTTTACCTGATTCCATTTAGTTGTCAGTGAAAAAGCGGATAACAAGAATGTGGTGCTTGGAAACAGAGGAATCTTAGCCGTAAAGAAGAATGAAATCATGTCATTGGCAGGAAAATGAATAGAACTGTAGACCATTATGTTAAGCAATGGAAACCAGACTCAGAAGGACAAGAACTGCATGTTTTTCCCCAAAACATGCTATCTAAAAAGATGACATGAGAGTAGAAGGGAGATTATTCAACAAGAGAGATGGGGTTGGGAGGAGAAGCTGATTGAGGAGACGGATGTGAGCAGAGTATATTACACACATGTATAAAAATGCCACAATAGTACCCAATAAAAATGAGAGTATCAGCTTCTGTCTGTTGCTGCATTTCAGAAGTGTGTTGAGCTGTCTTATTCACAAAGTCCCTTCTGAGTAGCTTAGCTTTACTCTTGTACTATAGTTTTAGGTATTATTGGAAGAATGGACTAAAAAAAAATAGGTGCTTGAGATGTAGATAACCAGCTCAAACCAAAAAAACGAATTTTTACATACTGCCCTTGATTTAAAAATTTACAGCCTCAGCCAGGCATGATGGCACACGTCTGTAATCCCAGCACTGAGCAGGCTGAGGCAGGAGGATCTTTGCAAGTTTGAGACATGCCTGGGCTACATAAGGAATTCAAGGCCAGCCTGAACTACAGAGCGAGACCCCCATCTCAAAACACCAAAAATAAACAAACAAATAAATAAATAAAACTTTGCAGCCTCATAGAAAATCTAGAAACTTGATGACACATTTCTCCAAAGCATACAAGAATAAACTTGTATATGCTTTAGATAGAAAATAATCCAGATTTGCAACCAGATTGGATGAGGATTTGCAAAGACAAAAGAATGGTTCCTATTAAATGCCTTTTTATACCTAGCACATTACAAACATTGTCTCCTTGAATACCCGTGTTACACATGAAGCAACTAAGGCTCAGTTAAGTGATTCACATGGGTTCCGGCAGTTTCAAACGTCCCATCCGATACCTATCTCATGCATGCTTCCTAAAAGGAAACAAAGGTGGTAGAAAGGTGAAGTGTACCAACAGAGGCAAGATCTGACCATGAGATAAAGACCTAAGTATCTACTTGAATGAATGGCAGCTGTAGTCAACATGTACAAAGTAAGTGATCAGGAAGTTATTTGTGTGGGACTAGCAGGGCTTCTCCATAGCTCTCTCTTCCCAAGACAGAACATTTCTTAGGAGCTGGATGAACTGACCCACAAGTCTCAGTGGTGAGCAGGCTGTTGTCTTCTATTTGATTTCTGCAGTTCAGAAGCTCTGCTTCCTTAGCAAATATGCTTAGGATCACACTGGCATTTCATGTCAGAGAAAAGCAGTCATGGATTAAAGCACCTATTATTGAACAGGTGCTGTGTGTGCAGGGTTCTAAGGGAGCAGTAGTAAACAGACTTCATTAATCAATCATTGCTACAAATACAAACTGTACTGACAACTCCTATCAGTTATGTGACCTTTTTAAAACAATGTAACTTTTATGTATGCTGATCTCATATTTCTTCACTTTAAAGTTTTAAAAGGCTGATATTTTCTGCAAGTTGGTTAAATATTGATTACTATTTTTAAAACCACCCTCATGACAATGACTATTACATTACATATGCAAATGTAATGCAAAATGAGAACTATGGCTGTCCAGATGGAGGCTATGCAGAACAGATGCTGTCTTCTAGATGTGTACTCTGGAGGAAGAGATAGTAGTCAAAATGAGGCCAATAACGCAGCTCATAAAGATTATAGCTAGTTTCTAATTTGCAAGATGACTGACATATGAGGACAGTCAAAGCATATTAGACAGAAGCAACAAGCCTCTGCTTCGAGCAGTAAATTTTCAAGGGAATGAGGAACAAGGATATATCTTGTCTTGTTCCTTAATTACTGAGGTAATTAATTGCCGGAAGTGAAATTGTTGTCTCTAGACGCCTTAATATAGGCACAGCGAAAGGAAAATACAGAGCTCAGAGCACCAGTCTGACAGCTCCACAGATTAACCAAAACATCTAACTGGGAGAAAATTCTATCAGCTAACATTGCCCTCAATATGTCTTTTTCCATCAAGCTAAGAAACCTTTAAGACACTTTTGCTTTTTACACTTCTTAGGATGAGAAATGGTATTTTGTTTATGATAGTCAAAGTAAGGGAGAAACATGCCAGGCAAAATAGAGTATTTTTGTTACAGTTAGTTATGAAGGATTTAAATAAGGAATTCAGATGAAGTCCATCAAACTTCACCCTATTTTCTAAAGGCAAATCAGAATACGTTGGCCATGTGCTCCATACTCAAATATTAAAACCACCTTTGTATTTCACTTTTCTCTGACTGTATCTGTGAACTAAAGGTACACTTGAAATGTTAGTAAGGTCAGCAAAAGAATCAGAATCTTGGGAAAGATATTAATCTTATCTAAGCCAGGTGACACTGGCAAATGAAAGCATTTTCTTTCTTTTTTTTTCCTTTTTTTTGCAATACTAGGGATCAAACTCAGGACCTTGTGTTTGCCAGGCAGGTGCTTATTCCACTGAGCTATATCCCCAGTCCCTAAATGAAAGCATTTTCATGAGAGAGAAAACTTCAGTCCATGTAAGGTAGCATGATGGTATGGACTTTTGGCCTGCTCAAGATCTGTGTGTTCTTTTTTTTTTTTAAGACAGTGTCTCACTATGTACTTGGGGCTGGCTTTGACCTCACTGTGTAGCCCAGGCTGGTCTCAAACTTGCAACAATCCTCCTGCCTCAACCTCCCGAGTGCTGGGATCACAGGAGTGCACCATCACTCCCGGCCCTGAGATTCATTTGAGGTGAGATCCTAGCAGAGCTGAAGAAAGATGGAGGAGGGGGAGCGGGAGGAGGAACAGGAAGAAGAAGATAAGGAGGAATAGAAGGAGAAGGAGGAGGAGGAAGAAGAGGAGGAGGAAAATTGTGATTTAGTAGTAACTGTCAATTGCCTCTGTACTAAAGTTCAAGTTTAGCTCACTCAAGAAATGCACCATGGAATTATAGACGATGTAATGCAATTTCAGACCAATAGTCATACACAGGAAATTGGAGAACTGAGGTCATCATGTACATAATGAAGACTAGAAAGATTTAAAGGACTACAAAGATAATCTTAAGACTGAGATGGGTCAAAAGACTACCTGGAGACCAGAGAATGCATAAAATGACAACTGCCATGGTCTCATGTAGTAAGACCATGGGCATCACATTTTACAGTAAAACAGAAGTGAATATTCAGAGAAAAAGTATGTTCTTTATGATAATTAACAGAGTACTATACTCAAGAACATCAAAATGTACAGTAATCACAAACAGACCAAGGGAAACTACACTTTAAAATGAAAAATTAGATTTTGCTTTTCAAATTATATGCCCTTGTGAATATTTTGAAATAATGGGTGAAATATTTTAAATGACATGGCAATTAGAATTGAAATTCAGTAATGCTATTTTTAAGCTTTGCAAATCAGGAACAATTCCACAGGTTGCTTTCACTGCGAATACAAGGCCATCGTTTCAGCTCTGTCTGGTTAACATGGTAGCTTCTAACTGCATTGGCCTAATTGGAACAATTTTGAAAATGCAAAGTTCTGAATTAATTGCAAGCATTTAAAAACCTGAGTTCTCCAAAGAAACTTTAAAGACAACAGATATCATCACTTATTTTGTCAGCTGTACCATGCTTTCAAATTCCTAATTAATCACAATGTTAACCAGTTGCTGAAGCCTCAGCAAATTACATTAACTGGAATGATGTATCACAGGGCTTAAAAGCCCTGCTTCACCAAGGAGTAGGAAGTAAGGTTTCACAGGATCGTGGCAGAGCACATGAACTATGAAATGCCATGGGAATCCTCCTCTTGCTGTGACATCGTGAAACTGATTTCTAATTCTTACTCATATCTACCTTGGACATTTTTTGGCAAATAGGTTCAATGGTTTATTTACATTCAATAAAAACTCTTGCTTGAAGAACAACAATGCTGCATTCACTTACTTATCAATTGATTCATTCATACATCCACTGATTTGTATACTCAGCAATCCTATTTCTTCTGTCTGGAATTTGAACGAAGGAAGCCAGAGGGAAATTCTTGCCTGGAGGAGGAATTTGAGCTCCATGTCATTTAGATCAAAGCCAAGATGGCTGAACTGGAGCAAGAGGGAGATGGAGAATCAGGAGGGGAGAGGAAGGATAAGACTGAGACCCAGGGCCACGAGGGCCAGATCAGGCACAGAGGGCCAGGACCAGCACTGCGGACATGGCTCTGGTTTAGGACAGTTTCTGATCCTCAACCTATGACTACCTTCGAGTTCTGAAAGTTTTCTCTGCTGCACTAAATTACTGCCACATCCTTCCTCATTTCAACTACCCCAGGTGTGTGTATTTCTGCACGTGTACATGTGTGTGCATGTGTGTATGTGTGCATGTGTGTATATGTGTGTGTGCACATGTGCATGTGTACACACATGTACATATGTGTATATGTGTGTATTTGTGTGTATATATGTGCATGTGTGTGCACATGCACATGCACACGTGTGGGGGGGGGTACTGAGGATATTTCCCAGTTACACTGTACTGCTGAGCAACACGACCAGCCCTTTTTAATTTTATTTTGAGATAAGTGCTCACTAAGTTGCCCAGTCTGGCCTCAACCTTGTGAGCCTCCTGGCTCAGCCACTGAGTAGCTGGGGTCACAGTCATGTGCCACTGTGCCTGGCTCCATTTCGGTTGTTCCGAGTTTTTATATCTTACAACTTAAAGTCTAACACATAGTAGATATGAAAAAATATTCCCTTTAGATTCAGTAACTGGATTCCGCGTTGACTCAAGGCAGAATTATTTCTGGGGATTGGTGGGATTTAAGACATTATATTAATACCAGCATTTTTTCATTCTAGTGAATCCAAAGGATAAAAAAAAGATGAGGGAATGAAAGAAGGGTGAGGTCCTGGTAAGGAGCTTGACCCTTAATAACATTTTATCTGTCCTTACTCACTGACTTTGCTGGTTGGCAAATGGACATGATGGAGACAACAGTGCATTCTACCTTCCACTAGAAATAGAAGGGAAAGATCAAAGTAGGAACATTTTTCATTGACTTGTCCTTATTTCTATGAATAACATGGTCATCTAAAAGGATGGTATCTGGCTGGGGGGATGAAGCATCAGGTGACAGTTCATTCAGCGAGTGACGTTCACTCAGTAAGATTGTGTGAGGCAGTGTGGTTCAGTAGGTCCTTCAGGGCCAAGACTCTGCACCCAGAGGTTCTATCAACCTGAGATGGAAATGTTTTTTAAAAAATTGTGTCTATACTGAATACGTATAGAATTTTTATTCTTGTTATTATTCCTTAAACAATATGTATAACAACAATCTACATAGAACTTGTATTAGGTAATCTGAAGATGATTTAAAGTAAACAAGAGAATGTGGGTATTTTTTTTTTCAAATACCACCATTTTTATACAAGGAACCTGAGAATCTGAAGATTTTGGGTATCCGCTTTGCAGTGGAAGGACAGTTTGGAACCAGTCCCCATCACGGATACCAGTGCAGGGTTGTATTTCTGTTTCCACATTTTTCCTGCATTACATTTGTTATAGCATTTGTTTACCCTCTCTGCCATGACAATAAATCATAATAAAGTGTACCATGCTGGATTAATACTATCAGGCTTCTTTACTGAGCAGGAATATGATTCCTTAAAATGTCCTAGTTGCTGTAGACGGAGACTGCTTCAAGTGATTACACAGGAATATCAGAACATCATGGCTAGCTAACGGAGGCTGAGATTCCATACTATTAACAAAGCATGACATTTAGGTATTGTAATAAATTGTCTATTTCAGCATGGAACTCTAGGAAATAAATATTTTTACAAGTTAAAATGAACTATGCAGATATTATTTATTGCCTTAAAATATTTAGCATTTCATTTATCTGTCAATAATTACTACTATTTACTGAAAACAAGTACTGTTATTAGGTGATAAGGAAAGGTGTCTCATAATATCTATTATAAAGTCATTTATGCATAATACATGGAACTTTATTATTATAGTGATATTTACAATTCAAATATTATTATCTAAATAGCACATGTACTATTCATTGCATTATACTATATAGCACTTTTTCTAAAAATAATCACAGGTGTTTAGTAACACTAGATTTTATTACTGTCAAGACTAGTATTTAGTAATCCTTTATGAAGTAATCATTATTGTTCTTTAGCTTAAAACATACAATTTGTAATATCACATAAAGGCATTGTTAGCATATATTGTATACATTCCATAATGTACTATATTAGTACTGTATTTTTCCTTAAATAATATTCTCAAATAAAGCCTAAATGAAAGTCTAATGCATTTATAATAATATGATGCTACATAGTAATAAAAGTTATTTTAGAATATTTGGGAAATACCAAAAGTAGAAAAGAAGGACAAATGGCCCACATGTACAACTCCCAAAGACATGCTATTGTTGACATTTTAGTCTCTCTCCTTTTGGTCTTTTTTTCGGTACAAAAGTTAATTATTATTGTTAATAGTATTAATGTATTAATCAATATATCAATATTCATATATTAATATTAATAATATAATATGCTAATTATTGTTGCTATCATTTTCCTTCGTTATGAAAACAACATCAAATTTCATATCCTACCTTTAAAAAGTAATACTACAGGGACAGTATTTTTTAAATTTTAATGAAAGCTTCATGAAAATTTTATAGCCACACAAAACTTCACTGTATGATGGTAGAATATTGAGTCTATCACTTCAAACTGGAGTTTAAAATTCTTTCTAAGTACTTGTTATGATTATTCTTTTTGTTGTTGTTTGTTTTGCAGCGCTGGGGATCGCGCCCCAGGCCTCATGCCGGGTAGGTGAGGTCTTGACTGCTGAGCTCCGCCCTCAGCCCTACTTTGGACGTTTTGAGTAAGTTTCATTAACATGTAGGATTATCTTCCTATTACGTAGACTTTATTCTTCTAAATAGGCTTAGGTGTTTCAAACAGTCACCATAATTCCTATGAGATTTACGGATTTCCACTTATTATACGGTGGAATTTACTGCCTGCTAAGGAAGCTGTGGTCAGATTCGGGGACCGAGCTGCTATTCCTGACCGTTTTGTGTTTTGGAATCGGTCCTCCTTACAACTGTGCAGGAAAGCGATTCAGTGCTAATACCTGTACTATTTTTCCTATTACTTTGTTTATAACTTCTCATGCAATAAAAATGACACCTGTAAACCAGCTACGCAGTACAGGAACACAAGAAACCTTAGTGAGCTACCCCGCTCCTATTGAGTCCCTCCTGCCTCCCACCCCGCTAATCAGCGAACAAGTGCAGCCTTCGGCATCTTTCTCAGTCCTCATCCTAGAACATACACACATACAAACACACGAAACTGTTTAAAAGTTAGACACCACATATACTATTCACAAAGTATTTTTCATTTGGTAAATATGTCAGGGACCTCTAGAGCGATAATGTATACCGAGCAACCTTTTCAGTGGCTGCATAAGAGCACGTGATGTCAGTGCGTAATAATTCATCCAGCCCTTCCTTGCAGTGGACATCTGGGCTGTTCAAAGGTGGATTTGTTTCGCCATAATGTATACATGTCATCATAAAGATTCTTAAATTTGTATGCATTCATTTGTATTTCTCTTGTATACATTTTTCTAGCTCCTTGAAAGTCTATGGCTAGTAGAACCTTTCAGGAGCTATTTCCAGTTCGATTTCACAAAAGATTATAGCAATTGGCATTTGCATCAGTTACAGATTGGGCTGCCAGTTTTGGCCCCACCTCCAACAACATTAACTCCTGTGGTTCTTAATGACTGACAATCTGAAGTTGAAAAATGGTCTTGCTTAACTAACATTTCCATCCTACTAATGAAAGTTTGCACATTTTTGTTGTTTCATGTTAATCCACTTCTTGTTTGAAGAATGGTCCAACCTTTTCACTGGTGCGAGGGCAATAGACTGACTCACGCAGGTAGTGTGAATATGTGTGCTGTTTTGCTGTTTTCGATTGCAGATTTATTGACACATAGATCACAGCACTTTGTGTTTCAATATGAATCAATACCAGGTAGTCACCACAGTAAATATTTTAGAGAGATAGGATAAGAAAATAATTCCTTCCTAAAAAAGGAATTTCCCAGCCTTTCATTGCACCATTAGTCTTTTTTACTAAATTACTGGAGACAATTGTATGTAAGGGAAAATGCTGCTGGGCTCACCTACTGGGATAAAAATATTTGTTATTTTTTAATTCTCTTTAAAATAAAAAAAGAACTAAAAAATATTTTGCTCTAATCTATCATTTACTTTTCAGTCATTTATGAAATCTTTCCCAAATAGCTTGAAAATAACCATGGGGTTTTTTGGCTAGCAGGGCATATTTCAGGTGGGCCCTGAATTATGCCAACACCACATAGTCAGTAGATCATGCGTTACCTTGAGTTGAAATGCCAAGCTGGTTATTTATCAAGTTATCATGTATCTTTGGACTTGTTCTTGTCCTCTGTATTTTATTGCTTTCTCTATTGATAGCTCTACTATCCTAAATCATGGTAGAGAGCTTTATGGTATAATAAATAAATGATAAAAATAATAGTGTTACTTTGTTGACTAAGAATAGACAGTTCTTAAATACTGTCAGTACGGTACCAAGAGATACTAACACAGGAATACCATTTTATCCCAGCGACTTTGTAATAAATTTTAATATGTGGTGAGGCAGGGAGCTCCCCATCCATCGGCTACATATGTAACCATGGGCACAGGCAGGCACACACACCTTCTTCTAAAATTATTGGCTTTTCTCTGATATTGATATTTTATACAAATTTATGTTAATTTTGATGAGGGCTTTTCTTGCTTGTCCATTTTGCCGGGCTGGGGATCAAACCCAGTACCTGACAATGCTGGGCAAGTATTCTACCACTGAGCTACATCCCCAGCCCTTGACTAGATTTATTTAGTTAGTTTTCGTCTTTTTGAGACAGGATCTCACTGTGCAGTTCAGGCTGGCCTTGAGCTCACTTTGTAGCCCAGGCTGGCCTCAATCTTGCAACAATCCTCCTGCCTCAGCCTCCCAAATGCTGGGATTATAGGCAGGTGCCACCACGACTAGTTTTAAATATTAATATTATTATTGGTTTTGAATTAAAGTTTTTCATCCTTAGAAATAATTAGCATTTCTGATACTAAAGTTTCTCACATAGCATCTGGAAATGCTTGTCTCTTAGCTCAGGTTTTATTTTACATCCCTTAATGGAAGTTATATTTTTCCAAATAAAGGTCTTATGCCTATCTTGTGTTGTGGGTTTTGGTTTGTTTGCTTGCTTTTGCTTTGGCCAATATGAATGGAAATTTTTTCCCATTTCTACTTCTAACCACTTAATGTTATTATTAAATAAACTTATTGTGGGTTTTTGTATATTTATCTTGTACTTAATCACAGTAACAATTTCTCTTATTATTTAAAAAAAGTTAACTAAACTCTTGGTATTTCTGAATCTATACTAATATTAAGAAAATAATAACCTGGCATTGTCCTGCATGCCTGTAATCCCAGCACTCTGGGAGGCTGAGGCAGGAGGATCCCAAGTTCAAGCTCAGCTGGGGCACCTTCCTGACTTAGTGAGATCCTGCATCAAAAATAATAAAAAAAAAATTAACAGGACTGGGAATGTCAAGGCGTTGGATTCCATTCCTAGGACCACTCACACATATGCGTGAGTGCACACACACATACACACACACACACATACACACACACGCACAGAATAAAGAAAATTTTCTTTTTCTTCCGTATTTGTAGTCGCTCTTTCCCATATTTGTAACACATAGTGATTACGTTCATCTGAGGGAGCCGGTACCTATGCATGTGACATACTGATCACTGCTGTTTGCCCTTCCCTTTCCTGCTGTCCTCTCTCCCCATCTTCAGATCCTTGCTGAATGTGTCTGTTGTAGGATTTTTTTTTTAATACTAAAGATTGAATCCAGAGCCTTGCACATACTAGACAAGGCTCTACCACTGAGTCACATCCCCAGCCCCTTTTCATGTTGAGATAGAGTCTTGTTAAATTGCCTAGGCTGGCTGGAGTTTAAATGCTACCTTTGCCTGCCAAAGAACTGGGATTACAGGCACACACCGCCAAGTCCAGCTTCTCATAGAATTTTTTATACAGGCGTTTACCATGCTTTTTTTCCATTTTGCTACTGGGAGATTTGTTGAAAATGGCTATGGATATTAGAATGTGCTCTTTCTTCTTTTAGTCTGTTGTTTAGTGTGGCAGTTTTCAATGAGAAAGCATTTGCCTAGCATGTTCAAAGCCCTGGGTTCAAGTCTCAGTATGACAAAGAAATAAATTAAGTAAATAGATATCTAAAATTGAACAAAGTTTATGAAATAAGGAAACAAATTTTCAGACATGACAATTTCCATTGCAATGCAAACCTTTTAATGCAGCTTTTTAAATATTTGAAGTTATTGTATTTATTGTCAAATGTCAAATGAATCAACAGAAAACATTTTTAGGGCCCTGGTAACATTTGTCTACCTTTACATAGTTTCTTTTTTTTTTCTTCTTTTTGTTTTTGAGGCAAGGTCTCCCTACGTAGTTCAGGCTGACTTGAACTCACTTATATAGCCCAGGCTGGCCTCAAGCTTGGCACAATTCTCCTGCCTCAGCCTCCCAAGTGCTAGATTACAGGCGTGTGGCACCATGTCCAGATCTTACATAGTTTCTAAAATCCCATTTTACAGAAAATCATACTATATAGGTAAAACATTAAAAGGTAGCATACTTATAAAATAAATTATTTTATATTTATTTTCTATTATACTATAAAATAATAATTTATAAATAAATAATTTATAAAATATTTATAAAATAAATTATTAGACTCTAGTTCTCTCATATTTGTATGATAGGTCTGGTAGAAAACATTTTTGAATGGCCCTGAATCAAGGCCAGCAGTTTTCTGTAGCTGTTGGTTTCAAGCAGGAGACTAAGGTGGTATCTTTCTATGGTCTGTTGGCCATTTTAGAACTTTAGAAGTGTAATGGTCAATTCACTAGAAAGTAACAAATAACTAAATAAATTTAACAAGAGAACTTCAAGATGGCAACTGGGTAGGCAACAGAGAGAACCTTCCAGAGGAATGCCACTCAGACAAAGGACAGAAGGGAAAGAGGTGGGTATCCTGAACTCAGGAAGGATCTGAAATGGGAATTGAAGCCCTTGGAAAGACTAAGCAAAACCTCTGCTGGAGGAAAGGATCGGATATGTGCCATGGCGCAGTTGGAGGGAGAGGAGAAAGAGGAAGTCACCACTCTAAGCACACCCATGGCCCGCGCCCTCATTCTGGCATTGACAGCTTCAGCTCCGGAGGCCCACGCTCACGGAAGCCTCCCAACTCGTCCAGAGGGGAGCAGAGTTCTGAGAGCTGGTCCAGGGCTAGAGAGAGGAGGGCACAGCCAGGAAAGGAGGCAATGGTGGTCAGTAGCAGTTGTTGAACCCAGTGTGAGAATGAGAGGTTGCGACAGCCACTAGGGCAGAGTCCCCACCCTGCGGCAACCTTCCTAATCAGCGCCTGGAGAGAATCAATGCAACTAGTACACAGCGCATCACTTCCAGTTCTGCACCTGCCTCGAGATGGTGGCCCCCTGCCTCTCAGCTGGGTGAGCAGCTACCAGCAGAGAGCAGCGGGGAACCTCAGCGGTGAGCCGATGGCTCCCAGGGATCTGGCCGAGAAGCGGACGGGGGCTCCAGCACCACAACAGGAGGGAGATGCAGATGGAGGTGGATCGCTTGGCTCCACGCCCTTCTCCAACATCAGGCAGAAAGCATAAGCTGGGTTGCCAGGGCTCAGCTCCCACCCTGAACTCTCTCTGGGAGCACCTTGAGTCTCGGCAGCTTGAGCAAGCACCGCCTGTTCCTGGCAACAATGGGACGAATCCACGGTCTTCAGGACTCACCCCAAACTATTAATGTGTGCACCAAGAGGGTCTCCTTACAGCTTGCACATATGAACCTTGCATGACCCCATGGCTGCTCCGCTGTGCGCCCCGCAGCTACTCCGCAGTGGGCCCCGCGGCTGCTCTGCTGTGGGCCCCGCGGCTGCTCCACAGTGGGCCCCGCAGCTGCTCCGCAGTGGGCCCCGTGGCTGTTCCACTGTGGGCCCTGCGGCTGCTCTGCTGAAGGCCCCACTGAGGGCACCTCACGGACTGGACCCACCCCCACCCATAGCATGGCGACGGGGTGGAGCTGGGAGGTCCACTGTGAGCATATGTGCTTTTCCACCTCTGACCATGGCAGTTTGTATACGCCCGTGTATGTTATAGTATAGTCTGAGGCAGCTAAACGTCTTCCCAAGGTGAGAGTCCAGGGGTATAGATAAACCCAGGAGTACAGTTATTATCACAGGGAAGATGACTGATTGAGTGGTAGGGCAACGGAGATGAGGGAGGAGAAAAACTGAATGATCAAATGGGCCATCATCTGTGTAACTGAGTAACAAAGATGAAGGTAACATTATGTAGGACAGCATCCAGAGCTAATTCCCTTTTGTGTTCTCTATAATTCTGTATTTCCTCAATCGTTTTTGTATTAACAGAAGTGAAGATAACTTTATATTATACAGCATCCAGTGCAAGTTCCTTACTATCTTCTCTATAATTTGGTATTTCATTTAATATTTTTGTGTTAACTAATGTGAAGATAACATTATGTAATACAACATCCAGTGGTAATTCCCTACTATATTCTGTATAATTTTGTATTTTCTGTATTGTTTATGGCTTATTCAGGTTCATATGTCTCCATTCTTTTGTCTTTAAAATAAAATTTAAAAAAAAAAAAACATTTTTGACTAGCCAGTGATATGTATCCCAGGAAAAAAACCACATGACCATTGACCTGTAATTTTTTTACCATTTGCAATAAAAGAAATTCACTTTTGTACTTATACAGTGTTTTCTTTGGTGGTACTGGAGATTGAACTCAGGACCTTGTGCTTGCCAGGCAGGCACTTATTCCACTGAACTATATCCCCAGCCCCTTATACAGTGTTTTAAAACAACCTTTATGTTTATGCTTCCCTTCCAATTTTTAAAGCAGAAATTAATGGCCATTCTTGAGAAATATGCAAAATGATTGCAACGCTATGCAAAATTATACAAAACTCTGACATACAAACGAATAAGACAAAAGATACATTTTAAACTGCTCAAAAGTGAATTTAACAGCAAGGTTGCTGTTGCTTCGCTGCAACAAGAGGGTGAAACTACAGCGAGTATCTGATGAAATGCAAATGTCATCCTTGACAGCCAGTGGATTTCTTGCTTTGAGTGACAAGTGACAAAAAACTCTCATTCAAGATCCTGGTTCACAAAAGCAGCAGTGGAACGACAGCTCCCACAGGATGCTTTGCAAGACAAGGGCAGACTTAAATCTGCCCAGATTTCCCCAGGACTCTTCCAGATTTAGGCCTGTAGCATCAATTCCTTTGTGAGGTCATTTTTGGCGGAGACTGCAGACTTGATGTCAGCAAGTTGAGGATAATGAACGCACGTTTTAATTTCAAGATCACTGGAGCAGAAATTACCATAAAAAGAATTTTGCAGGGTTCCAGGTGACTACATATGCCTGTAGAAGAATTGAAAAAGAAATGACTCTACTTCAGCCTGAAGAAACTTTTCTTCCCTTAGCACTGAAAAGTTAATACGATTGCCTACCCCCACTTCCCTTTCCAGAGCAGCAGTTTGGACAGAAAGGCAAATAGTGGCTCTGAACTTTTCCGAATGGCATGTAAGGCTTCGAATGGAAAGAATTACCTCACTGGGTTGATCAAAGGTATTCACTAAATAAGCCAACCATGAAAAATCTCCTATGTGTGCAACTGTCCTAAGTAAATGTTTCTGTGTTCCTTTACTCTCAATATTCCCTGTTCCTTCTAGCTTTGTTTTCATGGTGTGTGTGTGTGTGCGCGCGTGCAGATACCTGCCTGACTGGCTTCTGTCTATATGAAGGCCACTCAGATGCTCAAGGTTCATCTTCTACAAAGCCAGCAAACTTTTTTCTGGGAAAAGTACATTATTTTCTTTATGCTCTTCCTTTATTAGGAAAAAAGTTCTTGAAAAAGTGGTGATTTGCGGCCCTGAGTCTGATGAAGTTGATGTTTTTTGTGGAAGTGGGTCAGGTTCACTGCAGAAAGACTGGTAATTGCTTTTGCCATCAGCGTGTATTTAAATAGCCACAAAACCAGACTTTTTTCCCCTCCAAAGCCACAAGCACAGATGTGCTGTCAAAAATCACAGAGCCCTATCTCTATGCCAGATTATTAAGATTCTTTCTCATTTGCTTTTTAAAATAATCTTGCCACATTATTAAGAGCCTTTTTCATTTCATTTCATTTGCTCTGGGAATTCCATTCTTAAGTTGTCAGTTGTCTTTGCATGTTCAAAAGAGACTGTAGCCAGGTGTAGTGGTGCACACCGGTAATCTCAGCTTCTTGGGGGGCTGATGCAGGAGAATTGCAAGTTTGAGGTCAGCCTGGGCAACTTTGAGAGACCTTGTCTCAAAATGAAAAGTTTGTAAAAGGGTTGGCCTGTAGCTGAGTGTAGGGTAACTCTGGACACAATAGCCAGGACCACAAAAAACTGACAGAGAGAGAGAGAAAGAGAGAGATTTTAAATTTGAATCTTTGTTAGTATCAGTGCAGCACAAAAAAGGAAAAGCAAAAAAGTCGAGGAGTGATTGTGCTGAATACGCAGCTGACATGACAGCCCCTCTGGGACCTGTCTGAGAAGCAGTGGCAGTAGTTCTGGAGTGGGTGGTGTCCTTTCATTAAGGAACCATTTTGGTCTTCTGCTTCGAGCCACAATCCAGCTTTCCCACCTCTGGAGTATATAGCTTCTCAAGCTTTCCGGAGTTACCTGTGCACAATCTTCTTTTTACTTGGGTATGTGATGAGCAAACATGAAGAGAGAAGAATTTTGTGCCGGAGCAAATACAAATTTTGGTAGCATTTTAGTCCTCACTGAATGATCTGTTTTCTCCAAAATATTTTTTTTTTTGTTTTTCTTAGAGTAGAATCTAGTAACATCTCCCTGTCTTTCATCTCTTGTCAAATTTCCCCACATATTGACTTCTTGAAGAGATGAGACAAACTGTCTCGTAGGAGAGACTGCATCTTACATTTGTCCAATTGCTTTTGGGGGACAGGTCTTATTTAACCTTTTCTGTTTCTGGTATGTTCTGTAACCTTGAAGTTAGATACCAACAGCTTGTTAAGACTCATGTTAAACCTTTCATGTAATAACGGGTGATACTTTCAACTTAGTGGATTATATCAGGAGGCCCTGAATGTCAGTTTGTCCCACCGCCACTGATAGTAAATGTGATCTGTTGGTTACCATGGTGCCAGCCAGGTCTCTCTTTTGTAATGATTTGTCTTTCCCTCTTTATTAAATAATAGTTAACCTGTGGGTGCAGATTAATCAATCTGTCAAGTGGATCAATACATCTTATCCTTGTTTCTTAGTTTCACTGACATATAATTGCCCTATAGTAAACAGTGTGTGTCTAAAGTGTATGATTTGCTAAGTTCTGAAATGTGTGTGTACCTGTGAAATAATCAATACAGTAAAAATAGTGAACCTCTTCATTACCTCCTTCCCAAAAACGTTTCCTCTTGCCCTCTCTTCTTCCCCTCTCCCAGACAATCACAGATTGACTGCCACTACAGGTAAATTTGCAATTTCTAGCTGGAATCTTATAGATTATATAGATAGAATCCTATAGTATGTACTTTTATTTTAAAAATTGACTTTTTTCACTCAGCATGATTATTTTCAGATAGGCCCACATTGTAATATATGTCAGCAGTGTGTTCCATTTTAGTGCTAAATAAATTCCACTGTAAAAATACTATAATACTTCTTTATCCACTCACGTTGATGGAAATTGGAGATATTTTGGGTTTGGGCTATTTGAAATAAAGTGGTATAAATATTCATGTACAAGTTTTATATAGATATATGATTTCATGTCTCTTGGGCAAAAACCTAGATGAATTGTATAATATGTGGTAAGTATATGACTATGTTTTAAAGAAAGTGTTCCAAGTGATCTTACCAGTCTGTATTTTCACCAACCATGTATGAGAGTTATAGCTGCTCCACATCCCTGTTGACAGTAGGTATAGCCAAATATTTTTGCCATTCTAATCTGGATGTAGTGATATCCCTTTAATGGTTTTAATTTGCATTTTTCTAATAACTGTTGAGCTATTTTTCTTTTCTTTTTTCTTTGGTGAGGTACTAGAGATGGAACTCATGACCTCACTCATGCTCTACCACTGAGCGACAGGCCCATCCTTTTTAAATTTTATTTTGATACAGGTTCTGGCTAAATTGCCCCAGCTCATGTGGAATTTATGATCAGCCTTCCGAGTAGCTGGGATGACAGGCGTGTGCCCCACACCAGCTACTTCAGCATCTTTTCCTGTATTTATTTACCACCTGTATATTTTCTGTTCAAAAGATGTCTATTTAAGTTTTTGTCCTTTTTTCTTATTATTGAATTTTGAGAGTCCTTTCTACGTTTTGAACCATAGGTGCTTATCTGCTCTGTGAGTTGCGAGTGTTTTCTCCCAATCTGCTGTTTGTCTTTTCATTTTCTTAGTAGTGACTTTCAATAAACAAAAGCTCTTAATTTTGCTTGTATGCAACTTATCAAGTTTTAATTTTATCAATATGCTTTTGTTGTCATATCTCAGAAATCTTTGCTGTATTAAAGGGCATAGGGTTTTTCTCTTGCTTTCTACTAGGAGTTTTATAGTTTTGGCTTTATATTTTAATTGTAGTCTAATTGAGCTAATTTTTTATATGATTCTAGGTATATACCACAAGCACATCAAGTTGTTCCAATGTCACCCATCGAAAATATTATTTTCTCAACTGAATTGTTTTGTGTCCTTTTTGAAAATCAATTGATCCTACATGTGTGGGCCCATTCCTGAGTACTCATTTTGTTCTGTTGAGGTAATGTCATTTTGCAAACTTTGTTTTCTTTTTCTTAAAGCTGATGTTTTATGTTCTACACCTTTTGTTTTTCCTTGTTAATTTTGGAATCAACTTGTCAATGTCCACAAAAAAAGCCTGCTGGGATTTTTAACTGAGATAACATCAAAGCTGTACATAAATCTGGGGAGAACTGATGCTTTAACAGAATTACATCTTCTGATCCATAAACAGTACAGTCATCTGTCGGTAGTGTAGAAGGATAGATTCCAGAATTTCCTCTCTAATACCCAAATCCATGGGCACGCAAGTAAGTCCTGTGTATAAAGTGACATAATATTTGACATTGCATTAACACAGTATCTTCATATAGACAAGTTGGTAGTATGCAGACATTATGTTAATACAATCATGTTAGAATTACCTACCATACTTCATACAATGTAAATCGCACACAATTAGTTGTTATATCATGTTGTTTAGGGAGTAGTGACAAGAAGGAAGTTTACCTGTGCTCTCAGCAGATGCAATTTTTTTCCCGAAAAGTTTCGATATGCATTTGATTGAGTCCATGAATGCAGAATCTGCAGATGTGCAGGCATGCTTGTCTCTCTCCATTTATTTAGTTCTTCTCTCATTCATCTCAACAGTGTTGTACAATTTTCAGTGGACAAGTTGTACACATTTTCATCACAAGTACACCTAAGTATTTTATACTTTTGATGCTACTGTAAATGGTGTTGCTTTTTTATTATGTATTATTTCGAATGCATGGGGAAGCCGGCTGGTGGTTTTCTATTGAGCTGATTATCTAACAACCTCGTTTAATTCACCTGTCAGTTCTCATTGATTGTTGTGATTGTTTAGATGCCCTTGCAAAGAGTAATGTGACAGTTTTATGCCTTCCTTTTAATCATCTGTTCCTTTACTTGCCTTAGTGCTCTGGCTACAACCTCCAGTATAATAGTTTAATAGAAGCAGTGAAAGTTTTTCCTGGGGGAAATTGGTCCATCTATTACCATTAATTATGGTACAAACTATACCTGTAGAGCTCCCCTTTATCAGGTTGTGAAGGTCTCTTTCTATAGCTCGTTTGCAAGCTTTTCTTTTTAGAAATACTGATTGATTTTTAAATGCTCAGCCAACCTTGCCTTCCTGAGAGAAACTTCTCCTGGTCATGATTTTCTATTCTATTGGATTCCATTTGCTAAAATTTTACATAGATTTCCTGCATATATGTTCAGAATGGATATTGGTGCATACTTTTTTCATTTTTAGTAGAATTCAAATCTGATTTTGGTATCAAAGCAATGCTAGTTCTAGAGAATGTATTGGAAAGTATTGTCTCACCTAATTTCTGAAAGACTATGTAAAAATTTGTGTTATTTCACTAATAAAAACATCTCTGCAAGTTGTTGTTTGCTTGTTTGCTTGCTGTCAGAGTTAAAGTATAATATTTAATTTGCTCTGTTTTGGGTAGTTTCTTTCTCTGGTCTCAGGTAATTTCTTGACATGCATGTGCAGAATCATTGCATATACAAGTAATATTTCTCTCCAGAACTTTCTTTTCTGCCCTGCAAACTCTGGCCATCTTAGCTTCTTGGACTGGCAGTTCTGTCTCCTAAGCTCATGGAGATCTCTGAGCTCCTGTTCCCTGCACTGAAGCCCATAATCTGACTGTTAGGTTGGACATTCAGAGAGCTCAGCTTCTTTGTTTTCCATCTCTCAGGGATCACTGTCCTTTGTTGCCTGAGGTTCAGTGTCTTGAATGTGGTCGTTTCATGCATTTTGTCAGATGTAGTAGGTGTGTCAGGTGGAAGAGTACGTAGCATTCCTGTTACTACATCCTCAACAACAACATGAGTCCCATTAACATTTTACTGAACATTTTCACCATCCACTAGTTATTGTTGCATTAATCAAGGTTTCCTTGGGTCTTGTGAGATTTTTAAAAACTTATTTAAAAAAAATAAGCAGTATCCCTCAGTAAAGAACTTCCTTGCATCAACTGGAAACAGGTTTCCATTCCTTGGAGAAAGGCAGAATTAACGTCTCACTCTTTCTCACCATTCACAATGAAGAATTGTAATAGTTGACTCCAATAGTATCAAATCAGTGTCTTCTTTTTTTTCTGTTTCTTTTAGTTAATTTGGAGGATCATTATGGGCTGGAAGGGTTTACTTGTTATGTTACAGTTACTTTAGAGTCATTGTTCCAAATTTAGCTGATGGAAGTACTGTCTGGCTTTTGCACCTGGATGAAACACGCCCATCAGCCAGGGCAACTTTGCTTTGGAGCCAAGAGCTCCAAACAGCTTTAAGATTTATCGTGTGATTTTTATGCTCCATATCTGAAATTGTCCATTTTTTTAAGAAGTCCTCCTGGTTCCCCAAAGAAAATAGTAATTATAAATGCAAGTTGTGGTACTAGTGGATTTCCCTGATAACCACCAGCAGAGAAAACTCTTTAAGATGTTGTACCAGACAGTGGTGTTAATCACACTTTACCCGGTTGTGCACAGTAGCATTCCACACAACAAAGGCACCTTTTAATAAATCCTGGGCTGAAATGAAACTTATAGCATATTTATTGTACATATTTTTTCAGGATGAATTTTAAAATCAAAGAAAATGTTCAGAGAGATAATTAAAGGGTGTTTTCAAGGCTCTCCAGAGCTCCCACAAGGACTTCTCATGGCTAGGAATTCATTTTAGGTTAGAGCACCTGTTCTTGTTTGGTTGAAGAACAAGTCCTTATTACCTGAAATACTTTAAAAAATTATATATATATATATATATATATATATATATATATATATAAATCCCATCCAAAAAGAATTAAATCAGAATTTTGGAGAATCTATCCCAGTATCACTGTTTTTAAATTTTGCTTTGTTTAAATCTTCTCAGTTGATCATCATGAGTTGTTAGCATTGAGAATTCTCTCAGAGTCTTGATGAAACTTAAGAATGCAAACATTATCGAAGTAATAACAAGGTATGACCATTTCTTCCTACACTTCACTGCTGATGCTAGAGAGAAAAGAAATAACCAGATATTTTGGGTGCCTACACAATTGCTGAGAATGGAAAGAAGATAAGCAGTGTGAGCAAACAAACTGCTTTCCTGCTGGATCAAATCCAGTGATCAGGACTTGTTTATGAAAGGAACAAAATTTTATAAAGAAATACTTGTCTGACTATTGGCTGACTGAGAGAGTTAAATGCGCAGTTTAGAACATCCACAGGCACACCTTTATTCATGTCATCGTGTTCCTGTGTTGGCCGCCTGCAAGTGCTTCTGCTTTCAAGTGACGGGGTGTGGAGTTCAGGGCAGGTGCCCACTGTCCTTTTGTTCAGTTGCACAAAATAATTTTCCAAATTAACCATATCACTGTCTCCCTCCTATAATGGCCTGAAATCTGAAACAAGGGAATTGCTGGTGTGGTGAGAAATGGTTTTCTCACTTAATTGTCAAACTTTCAACTGCTTATGCATTCTCTAAGCAGAGCTCCAGCCAAGTCTTTGTATTTCAGAACTCAATTAGGATTGAGTGAAATATTGTTTCTAAAAAGCCACTTGACAGAAGAAGGTATTCTAGAAGGTTGTTACTCTCTTAGTATGCTTGGGCTTCTAGAGCCAAATGCCACAAACTGGGTGGCTGATGGAAACAGAAATTTATTACAGGCCTGGAGACCAAGTAGCCCCTGATTGTGGCACTAGCTGATACAGTGTTTGGCAAGGGCTTACTTCCTGTTTCTGTGCCTATTCCCTGTGCCTTCCCATCTTGGAAAGGTACAATTTGAGACTTTCAATCCCTTCTTACATTCATGAAGACTTCACTCTCCTGAGCTCATCACCCCACCAAAGCCCCACCTCCTGATTCCCATCAGAGTGGGGGTTGGATTTCAACCTAGGCAGTTTGCAAGTCATCATATTCAACTCAGAGAACCCTCCCAATTTCTTAGTATGTAAATATTTAAATATGCAGAAAGATTGAAAAAAGAACAGTACCATGAACACCTTCACAGCCATACTGCATTGCCCCAAGGCGAAGCATTTTGCCATGTGTGTTACTCACCAGCTACTCCTGACTTCATGACTTTAAAATGGGAAGCTTATTTGCTTACGATTTTAGAAACTGTAAATCCAAGAAAAAGGTGTGGTTGGGGTTGACTCTATGACCTTGCCTTGAAGATGGCCATCTCTCCTGTGCCTTTAAGTGATCTTCACTTTGTGTTTGTGTCCTGCTTGTTTCCCATGGGACACCAGTCAGGCTGGGTTATGGTCTACCCCAGAAGGCTCATTTGATTTAGTCATGTCTTTAATGATTCTCCTCCAGATATATTTGCATTAACATATGAAACTGGAGGATGCATTCACCCCACAACTACTTTATCTCTTCCTTCCTGTCATGTATAGGCATATTGATTTGATGCTCCATTTGAAAATATGTTGCAGACCTTATTAAAGTTCATTACAAAATGTGTCACCTTGAATATTTTGAGAATAAGAATGATCTCCGCCTAGGCTTAGTGACACACACCTGTAATCTCAGCTCCCTGAAAGGCTGAGGCATGAGGGTCAAGTACTGGAGGGTAGAACAGATGATTTAGCAAGAACGAACTTCTCTCAGAATAAACAACAACAAGGGCTAGAGATGTAGGTCAGGGTCCTTTGGCTGCAATTTCCAGGATTAAAAAAATTAAAGAAAGAAACAAAAACTGGCCTGCTACATAACCTTAATGTTGTATCATATATAAGAAAATAAATGAGTATTTAAACCCTATTCAGTTTTACTCCAGTAGACAAACAATTTTTACAGCTGTCATTATTTTCCTGAGTGGTAATCCAATAAAGTTCTTATATTCAATTTGGGTGTCATGTCTTTTTAAATCTACCATGTTCCCCTGCAACACACCCTTACATCATGTCTTTTTTATCCCTTCTAGGACACTGAGATTTTAAAAGCATTAACCAGTTACCTATAAAATGTTTCATATTTCAGGTTTATGTATGTACTAAAAATATTGTGCACTTTGGCTATTTCCTCTCAAATAAAAACTAGAAGTTGGACATTGTTTAGATTGTAAAATGGACAGTATTTTTTCCTATCAAATAGAGCAACCTCTTTATCACCTTGACCCTGGGTCTGGTCAGGCAACTTGCTTTGGCCAGCAGAACATCAGGAGACATTGACAAGCAGAGGCCTCATGCACACTTGTGCACAGGGCCTTGCCCATCTCAGGTGCTGGTCATGTGCTAGTCTGCTGGCTAAGAAGATGCAGGTGGCTGTTACCTCCAACCCCACAACTGGCATCCAGCGAAGCCGTCTTCACCCGTGCAGGTGGCTCAGATTAGAAGAACCACATCTGATTCCAAAAGTGAAATAATAAAGGGCTACTGTTCTAAAACATTAACTTCTCAGGTGATCAGTTGTGAAGTAAATATGATGGGAGCAAACAGAGGCTTGTTTGGGTTAGATGTGTTGGCAAGAACAGATAAATGACCTGCGTACTGTTATTACATCATGTCTGCCATTTCCAATGTCAACAGAAGGCGGACTTTTGAGCCTAACGTGATGTAGATTAAAGAAGACATATGCTGCTTGGTCATTCTTCTAGTGTCTTCCCTGAATTTTAGTATCAGCTGATCCCTCAGTCACCAGGATTGGCAGGATACTAATGGTCACAAGTCCCTCCCCCATGCTCTATTGACTTATGCCCAAGGTGGCCATAGCATGCATCAGGGAAGGAAACTGTCTCACCAGGATAGAGCCAAGGGTGGCATTAAGTTACTTTGAAGACTTTGTGCCACCCAGCTTAGAGTTGTGCCAATTTTCTTCTTGATAGATAAAACCCAGGTAATTTCTTAAAACGACTAAATATGTAACTATTGCATCCTTGAGCATTTGAAATAAACAGGTAACTACTTAATACAAGAAAACAAAAGAGAACTTCCAATTAGTGTCACCAGAAATGTAAAAAAAATTTATTAAATTATGCATTGCTCCCATCAGAAGGGAACAATGAATAAAAAAGAAAGGGAAAAGAATGAGGAGACATTTTTGTTGATCGTCAACAATCCCCTTAAACTTTCCCCTTTGCTATTGTAGAAGGTATCACTATTTAAATGATCTAATTATCAAATTCTAAACATTTGGTTGCCACTGAATAGCACTCATCCTGGAGTAAAAGGAAACTTGTTGGACAAATAGCTGATCCCAAATCCACTCACTTAACACATGTATATGCGATAATAGTAAAAAGACACCAGAAGAAATTTATATGTGGTGAGGCTGAAAACTACGGTGTTTAAATTTTTAAACATTATTGCTGTACCAGATACACTGCTGTTAATCCCCATCAAAATACCGCCCCTCAAACACACTTACCCTGTTCACACTTATCCCATCAACCTTGCTGCTTTCTGAAGCAGTTCTGGAGCTCCTTTCTTTACAGTGTCTTTCTGTGCACTGCTATGCCTGCCTTGATGTCCTGAAGACACTCAAAATGTTTACCTTTCATTGTCATTCGGACTTGGGGAGCCCCCAGCAGCTGCAGTGACCGATCTGGTGAATAAGGCCGTGGAGTATTTTTACAAGCCCACCTTTCCACTGAACGGAACTCAGCAGCGGCATTCACTGTATTTGTTATCATACGTGCTGACATTCTCGAAAGAGGACGTCCAGAACGGCTTCGGAAGGCGGCCTGATGGGCCGGGGGTGGGGGTGGGGGTGGCACATGCCTACAATCTCAGCACTCGGGAGGCTGAGGCAAGAGGATGTCTGTGAGTTTGAGGACAGCTTGGGCTACACAGTGAACTCAAGGTTAGCCTGAACTACACAGGGAGGCCCCGTTCAAAAAAAAAGAAAGTGAGAAGAGCGATGGGATAAGTGTGTTCAAAGGCAGGGAGTGTTTTGAGGAGGATTAATGACAATGTATCTTTCTGTTAATAAATTTTTAAAAATATAAGCGTTCACTGTGTATTTAAATTACACCTCATAATTATTTTTTCAGGTGACTACTCTTGTTTCTTCATAAATTATATGCATATAAATTCAAGTGATTTTTGTGTCCTATGGTTTTTATCGTATTTTTTAGGTTTTAAAATGTAGAGTATATACTACTTTCTGTTTTTTGTCTTTTTGAGACAGGCTCTCACTATGTAGCTCATGCTGGCCTTGAGCTCACTGGTAGCCCCGGCTGGTCTTGAACTTGCAATAATCCTCCTGCCTCAGCTTCCCAAGTGCTGGGATTACAGGCGTGCGCCACCACGCCTGGCTATACTACTTTTATAATTAGAAACAAAACTGTAAATGAAGTTAATGAGGCATTTAAAGTTAAGAAAAGAAAATATATTGTCCCTGTAAGCTTTTCGAATACTTCAAAATCAGATTGTATCTTACATAGAATTGTATATATTTCCACAGAATGTGTAAAAACAGAGAATATAAAAACTCTCATGAATTTATCACAGGGCTTCGGCACCCACTTTTTACATATATGTATATATATTTGTATATACATGAGTAGAAATCAATTTGTAAACATATAACACTGGATAAACAGCTGTTGCTATTTGGGGGGGGCATATTTTGAGACAGGGCCTCACTATGCATCTCGGGCTGGCCTTCAATTCACTACGTAGCCCAGGCTGGCCTTGAACTTGTGGCAGTCCTCCTGCCTCCACCTCCCAAGTGCTGTGATTCTAGGTATGTTCCCCTTTTATAGTTTTTAAAGCAAATTCCGGACACTATGCTATGGTAGCCTTAAATACTGCTGCCTGAATCTCAAGGAAGAGGTCGTTCTCTTGCAGAACCAAGCAGAATGAAACTAAGACTAATTCCTAACTCCGTCTAATAACCAGGCCGTAATAAAATCTCTCCTTTCTGTTAAAAAAACTTCCTAAAACTCGGCTTGTGTGTACTGAGCTCCAAACAAGCCCCACTCACTGTATTTGACTGTTGATAATCGTTCTCTGCTGACACCTTCAATCCCACATACCCTCTGCTTTCTTCTGTTTGTTTGCTTCCGGGCCGTTGTTTCTTCTTTGCTCGGCTTCTTTGCCTGGTGCAGGGACTAAAGCCAGGGCCGTGCGCATGCTAGGTAAGGCTTCTACAGAGAGCTACATTCCCAGCTTGAAGAAAAATGGCCAAATGTCGTAACGTGCCCCACATTGAGACTTGGCTGAAAAGATAATTTTAAAGAGAAAAAGGCAGCACTGTGAACATGACTCTGTAACACTGGCCTGCCTGAACATCAGCAAAATGTGAAATTCCTCTCAATACTTATGAGTAAAAATCTATAGGGTGATGAGATTTTAACTTAATCCAGGCTAATCAGAGATAGTAAGTTTTGTTCCCCTTTTTTGATTTGTTTGAGATAAAAAAAAAAAAAAGAAATTAGGTCATGGAGCATCTGGCTTTTCAAAGAACATTTGAAACAGAACATTTAAGGAAGGTAGCTAAGGAAAAGATCCTCCACTGCAAACCTTATATGAACACAGTTATATATTTTTTATATATATATTTTTTATTTTAAAGACAAAAGAATGGAGACATACGAACCAGAATAAGCCATAAACAATACAGAAAATACAAAATTATACAGAACATAGCAGGGAATTAGCACTGGATGCTGCATTACACAATGTCATCTTCACACTAGTTAACACACAAACATTAAAGGAAATACCAAATTATAGAGAAGATAGTAGGGAATCAGCACTGGATGCTGCATAACATAAAGTTATCTTCACTTCTGTTAATACAAAAACGATTGAGGAAATACAAATTATAGAGAACATAGAAGGGAATTAGCTCTGGATGCTGTCCTACATAATGTTAC
>PVLD010000372.1:0-109222 GCA_004027595.1 Dinomys branickii | reverse complement strand
ATTTTCTCCTCCCTCATCTCCGTTGCCCTACCACTCAATCAGTCATCTTCCCTGTGATAATAACTGTACTCCTGGGTTTATCTATACCCCTGGACTCTCGCCTTGGGAAGAGATATAGCTGCCTCGGACTATACTATAATATACATGGGTGTATACAAACTGCCATGGTCAGAGGTGGAAAAGCACCTATGCTCACAGCAGACTGCCCAGCTCCGCCACATCGCCATGCTATGGGTGGGGGCGGGTCCAGTCCGTGGGGCACCCTCAGCGGGGCCCTCAGTGGAGCAGCCGCAGGGCCCTCAGCAGAGCAGCTGCAGGGCCCTCAGTGGAGCAGCCGCAGGGCCCACAGAGGAGCAGCTGCGGGGTCCTCAACGGAGCAGCCGCGGGGCACGTGTCCCCGTCGGGGCGCCCTCGGTGACCCATTTGGCTCTGTCCCATTGCCTTGATGCTGGAGGTCCTTTCTTCTCCTCCTCCCTCCTTCTAATCTCCAGTATTACCGTTCCCCACCCCTTGCAGCTGGGCATTGGACGAACTTACGATGCTTGGTATAAGGGCTTGAAATCTCCCCAGCCCGTTCTCACTGTATTAGTTCAGGGTATGAACTGAGTTTAAAAATTAGTTCTAGAATAGAGTTGGAGGATTTTCTTGGGTCTGCTGTATAGAGTATGTTGTTGTTTTTCAGACTCCTGGTCTGCTGCTTTTCATCTAATTTGTTGCTATGGGTTCATGCAAGGTTCATATGTGCAAGCTGTAAGGAGACCACCTTGGTGCTCACATTAATAGTTTGGGGTCAGTCCTGAAGACTGTGGATTAGTCCCATTGTTGCCAGGAACAGGCACTGCTTGCTCAAGCTGCCAAGACTCAAGGTGCTCTCAGAGAGAGTTCCGGGTGGGAGCTGAGTTCCGGCAACCCAGCTCGTGCTTCCTGCCTGATGTTGGAGTGAGAAGGGCACGCAATCCACCTCCATCTGCATCTCCCTCCCGTTGTGGTGCTGGAGCCCCCATCTGCTCCTCGGCCAGATCCCTGGGGGCTGCCATGGTTCACCGCTGAGGTTCCCTGCTGCTTTCTGCCGGTAGTGGCTCACCCAGCAGAGAGGTAGGGGGCCACCGCCTTGAGGCAGGTGCAAAGCCGGGTGTGGTGGGCTGTGTACTAGTTGCATTGATTCTCTCCAGGCACTGATTAGGAAGGTTGCTGCAGGGTGGACACTCTGCCCCAGTGGCTGTCGCAACCTCTCATTCTCACACTGGGTTCGACAACTGCACCCGACTGCCACTGCCTCCTTTCCTGGCTGTGCCCTCCTCTCTCCAGCCCTGGACCAGCTCTCGGAACTCCGCTCTCCTCTGGCTGAGTCGGGAGGCTTCCATGAGCGTGCGCCTCCAAAGCTGAAGCTGTGAATGCCGGAATGAGGGCGCGGACCATGGGTGTGCTTGGAGCGGTGACTACCTCCTTCTCCTCTTACCCTGACTGTGCCAGGGGAATCTCCGATCCTTTCCTCCAGCAGAGGTTTTGCTTAGTCTTTCCGAGGGCTTCAATTCCCATTTCAGATCCTTCCTGAGTTCAGGATACCCACTTCTTTCCCTTCTGTCCTTCACATGTTGCTATATTCCTATATTCCTTTGTCTGAGTGGCATTCCTCCAGGAGGTTTTCTCTCTGCTGCCTACCCAGTTGCCATCTTGAAGTCCTCTTGTAAAATTTATTTAGTTATTTGTTACTTTCCAGTGAATTGACCATTACATTTCTAAAGTTCTGAAATGGCCAACAGACCATAGAAAGATACCACTTTAGGCTTGAAACCAACAGCTACAGAAAACTCTTGGCCTTGATTCAGGGCCATGAGCACCGTTATATTGATCATGAATTGAACACAAGTTATAAAAAGCCAGCAAGGAGTAAAAGTAGGCTTTGAAATTTGAGAATGTGGGTGTTTGATTCTGTTCCCAGGTAAGAGATGCTGTTGGATTTCCAGAAAGAAAAAGATGCTCAGATAAATTTGAATGCTCAGATAAACAACAACAACAACTTTTTTTAAAGCATAAATACATCCCACACAATATATGGGATATTTACAGTAAAACTATTCATTGTTTATCTGAAATCTAAATTTATCTGGGTATCTTGTATTTTTACTTTCTAGATCTGGAAATCGATGAGTAAAATGTTTGCTTCGTAGGCAGAGATGACCTGAGGAGGAAGTGTAGTACTGGGGAGGGGAGTACAAGAGGGCACTGCCAACCCTTGACTCTTCTTTTTTTTCTCCTTCCTTCCTTCCTTCCTTCCTTCCTTCCTTCCTCCCTCCCTCCCTCCCTCCTTCCCTCCCTTCTTTCCTTCCTTCCTTTCCTTTTTCCCCTTCTCTTGTCTGGGATGCTGGATTTTGGACCCAAGACCTCACACATGCTAGGTGTGGCCATCAATTGTGACACATCTGAAGTAAGAAATGCCTAGCAGATCAGTCTGTCACAGTTCTGAGTGTGTCTGTAGAATGTTCCCAGAGATGACTGGCATAGGACCAGTGTAGTCAGGGAAAAAGACCCATCCCAACTGTGGGTGGCACCAGCCAACAGGCATATAACGCGGATGGAGTGAAAAAGGAAAGCTACAGGTCTGCTTGTTTCCGAAGAGCTCCTGTCTTTTGAGCGGATGCATCCTTTGCTGCTGTTGCATTTGCACATCAGTCTCCAGCTCTCCACTCTTCAACCTTCCAATTCAGACTCACATTCGTGACTCTCCAGGGAGCTTCCAGACCTCTGACCTTGGAAGGGGCTGCATCCTTGACCTGCTTGTTCTGCAGCTTCCCTCTTCTTGGGTTGAGAAGCTCCTGGATCCTCTGGCTTTTGAGCCTGCAGATGGCCATGGTGGACCCTCCCACCTTTGATCCTGTTACCCTACCTAATAAATTCCCTTGTGTAACTATACCTCTATTTTCAGCAGATTCTGTTCCTCTAAAGAGCCCTGACTGACACACCAGCCAAACATGATATTGCTTATGTATCCAGCCCGGCCTCATGTCTAAAATGTGGGAAGTGCCGTGTGTCCGTGGGCTTCATTTGGGTGCTCAGGAGGCCTAGTTTGCTATTCTCCACATGGGCTCCCTTAGGCAAACGTGCCTGGGGGCCAGCCGAACCTAAGGAAAATGTGAGAACGTTCCTGCTTCGCTCTCTCCCTGAGAGACAGTCAGAGGGCAGAATCCTGAGAGAGTCTGCAATGAAAATGAGGCCCAGGGTCCCGGCGCGGTTTCCGCAGGCCGTCTCTATAGACGTCGGGGCACAGTGCTGAACATAATTCAGAATTAAGGGCAGGAGACAAAGAACAAGATGAGAGGGGTAGAAAAATTCCTCAGATGGTCCCGACTGAAAAAGTCCTACTAGTTCTGTAAAACTTACCTCTGAACTGCCTCACACCTAAAATGGGGAAGAAAACCCACTGGGTTACAAGAATCCATTGGCTAGAACAAGGAAGCATCTTCATTCACGTGGATGCATGTCGCTTGCCAGCCCCTAGTTCTGAAAGCAATTTGTCCTAGGGTCCATATTTAGTTTGTGGAAAAATAGTAGAGAAGCAACTATTTCTTCAAAGTAAAACAAAAATAGAATGCCTTTGTAAGGAAATCTCAAAACCTTCATTTCCTGAAGATGTTGGGGTCATTTAACGGCAGTTTGATACAGCTGACATCCTAAATATCCTCTATGCAAAGCTAGGTTCTTTCAAACATGGGTAAAAAGCTACAGTAAAGTGACTTATGGCTGTCAATACTCTGTGGCCTCTTAGGTTTTTATTTATTTATTGGTACTAAGAATCGAACTCAGGACCTTGCGCTTGCCAGGCAAGTGCTATGCCACTGAGATATATCTCTGGCCTCTAGGATTTTAAAAACTTGCTTGGAGTCTTAATTTATACATTGGTGTTGTCCTTGACCTCTTGTTTGACCAAATGACTGATTTGGATTCTGCATTTGTTGTCTGTTTTTGAGTCAGGTCTACTTTTGTTGCACAGACTGGAGTGCAGTAGCTATTCACAGATGTGGCAGCTCCTGACCTGGGCAGGATGAACCTGCCCCCAGCAGCCTGGTGGTCGCTTGTTCCCTGAGGTCAGCATGCTGATGTGGAACTTGGTATAGATATGGGGAAATTCAGCACAGCATACTGTATGCATCCCGGAACTCCTAGACATGGGGGCCCCTCCTGCCTCAGACGGCCTGGTAGCTGGGACTACAGACACAACCTGGCCTGGTTGCCAGGTTTTTGATTTGATAAACTTGACCATTACTTCTATGTCCCCTCTTCACATATTAGCAGCACAAGAATGTGGCCTTTTTTTCTGTTCTTGCTGGCCAGCATGGTCTAGTTTTACCTGGGTGAAGGAGATGGAGGAACTGCATTAATAGTCCCAACTTTTCACTCCTCCCTGTACTCTCATCCTTTGGCAGTGCCCTGCACCCCTGCCACTGCATTGCCCTCAGGGCTTGCCTATGTGTCTTTGTCCAAGGGCTCAAAAGCAAATTTAACAAAGCAAGGCTTGAAAAATGTGTGCGTAGTTCTGCTTGCCTTCTTGCACAATACAGCCCTCTTTTGGGGGCCTGTTCCACCACCTCAAGACCATGTCTCGGTTGGCCCACAGGAGGACTCCCTGGGACATGGCAGGGGATCCAAGTCTTCAGCTTGGTCTAGGGGGCCACCCTACATCAGCTTATTCTATAACCAACAAGCCACTGGCTGCAGCCTCATCATTAAGCCCAGCCCAGATCCACAGAACCACTCAGTTGAACCCCAGACTCCAAGAGAATGTCTTGTTACCTCAAGCCACTAAGTTTGGGGCTAGTTTATTACACAGCCACAGTTGATCGATGCAGTGGGGAAGATGCATCTCATACCAAAATTAAACAGGGTCATCATATTCCTGCATATAAAGGAGCTCCATGAACTCTCATCAGATGGATGAGAGCATTTTGCATTCCCAGAAAATATTCTCAATTTCTGACCTTCAAATGAGCCCTCTTAGAAGTCCCCAAACTCTGCTGCTTGCCGGAGGCAAGTGAGTGATAACAGTCACTGGCCTGGAAAATTCTAAGCCAAACCTTAATATGTTTCCTCAGTCATGAGCTATGAGGAAAATTATTTCAAGGCCAATGGAGCTTACATTTGGGTCAGAAGATTCTGGTATCGCTTAAGTGGTCCAGATTGATACCATTATTTTATGAACCATGAAATTGGGAGCTCCTTTCTGATATTTTTGATCTAGCAGTAAAAGCTGACTTCACCATTTCAATCCAAGCATGAATACTTCAATGATTACAAAAAGAGAAAGACACGAGAGAGGAAAACCGCAGAAGAACAAACATTGTTCCAAAGAGAAGATTAAGCCAGTTAAAAAAGAGGAGATGAGAGTAAAGAGGGGGTCTCCAGGTTCTCTGAAACCCACCTGGGAGTGCAGAGAACCATCGGGACCAAGATCAGAGAACTCCACACAGCAGTGAATTCAATTATCTTCTGAATTAAAACATAAAATATTGCTGGAGTCAATTAGAGCTGGATCCAGGCCTGACTCTTGTAACTGAATATGGGGAATGATCTGGGGCTATAGCTTATGTTGATGGAGAGACAAAATATGTGATGCATGCTCTTTTTGCTAAAGTGAATTTGTTTTACAACTAATTCAAGTATGTATACATGCTTTTGGGCTTGAGATGTGTGTGTGTGTGTGTGTGTGTGTGTGTGTGTGTGTGTGTGTGTATGGTCCTCCAAAGGCCAGGAAATAATAAAAATGATCTTTTTATAATACGTTTTTCTGAGTAAAACTCACAGACACTTATTTTAGTATTACTATCTGAGAAAAGGTATCTATGATCTATGGTTTAGAGCTCAGAAGTCAGCTTTTTTAAGCTATTAAAGTGAGGTTGGAAATTTTGTCAAATCACCCAGCTACTGCCCATAAGGACACCAGCCTAACCAAATTACAAGAGACAAATTATGGATGATGAAAAATCTTTGACTTAATTATGGCAAAGCTCTGGGGCAGGGCTAGTGATATAGCTTGGTGGTAGGGTGCACAAGGACCTGGTTTCACCTTGTACACTGAAAAAAGCAAGCAAACCAGCAGGCAAGGAAAAGGAAAAGAAGGAAGGAAAGAAAGAGAAGGGAAGGGAAGGGAAGGGAAGGGAAGGGAAGGGAAGGGAAGGGAAGGGGAGGAAAGGAAAGGAAAGGGAAGGAAAGGAAAGGAAAGGAAAGGAAAGGGAAGGGAAGGGAAGGGAAGGAAAGGAAAGGAAAGGAAAGGAAAGGAAAGGAAAGGAAAGGAAAGGAAAGGAAAGGAAAGGACAGCAAACAAAGATCTGGAGCGTGGATGGGTAAGGGCCAGGTGCAGGTGTTGTCTTCATATTATGAAAACTTCATTCCTTACTTTTCTTCAGATGGGATTTAGGCCTGAGACAGGTCTCCGAAATGGATAAAAACTGCAGGCAGAGGGCTTGAGAAATAATCTCAGTCCTTTCTCTTACTTTACAAAGACAAAGCTGCATGCAGTCCTGGTCGCAGCCCATCGGGGACAGGCCCCTTTCCTAGGATCACCTCTAACCAGTGGATGCTCTTTGAGTTTTGTGGTAACAAGTTTCTTATAGCATTGTTCATTTTTACTGATTTTATTATCACTGGCTTGGCCTTACAAAAGACAGAGGAAGCAGAAACACCAGGTGCTGAGAAGTGCTGGGAAACGTGAAAGCGAGTATCAGGGAGACATTGCAGCGCGGCCTCCAGTCCTCTTTGAAGTGCACAGTTAAGTTCACAGAACAACATAGGAAGTGAGCCAGGTTACACGGTACATTACAATACACGTGAGTTATTTCCTCAATCCCACAACCTAGGCAGTGCCACGGACCACTGACTTTGCATGAGATGGAGAAATAGTTTCCACGTTTGGGGGAAGTCCTAGTCTAGTCCTTGGAAATCATGTTTGGTTTCCTTTATTCCATTTTCATTATATTTGTCTCCCTTGTTAACATATTTTGTACAGCATGAGGCCCAAACCTGTTCCCTTTGGCCACTAGTACTTTAACACATTATGTCAGGTTTTATGAAGTTTATCAAAGATCAGGATATTTTCCTGTTATAGCGGAATCAAAGGGCATACCAAAAATTTCTTGGGGATGATGTGGGTTTTATTTTCCTTACAGGAGGAAACAGCCTGCTAATTACTATCATTCTTAGAAAACTAGGTTTATCTATGTCCATTTATATTATAAATATGAATCATTTCATGTTAATTCAATATATTTTCTTTAGGTTAGCTTTTAAAGTAGTAGTTAGCAACAGAGATTGAATCAATTCAAGATTCAGCTGCCATAAACTATATTTAAAAGAATTTTCTCCCTTGTTTTGCTCTCACTTACCCTTGATGTATCTCTTCTGCAGAATATTTTTCAGGGGTTAGTTTAATGTTCCATTAAAATCATCTAGCCTAAGGTCATAACTGGAAGTACATAAGACCTTTTGTCAGTTACCTTAGTCCTGAGGTCAGCTTCACAGAGATACAAGAAGTATTCATTCCTTTAAGCAAAGTTCATTATTTTGCTTAGTTTAACCAAAAACGGCAGGAGAACAGTGCTCCCCCAAAACCTGCAAAGTCTGCATCCTTTTAAATAAAATACTTTCCTTACTAAACACAATAACAGAATCATTAACTAGATGGCATTTTATACCTCATTGAGGATGTCCCTCTCACACACTGAACTATGGAAAAACTAAGGTTTTCAGAAGGTAAAGTGTATATTTTGCTGTATTACTGAGACTGAGAAGTTCGGTCTGCAAGTTTATTATGCAGAGTGTAACACATCTAATTAATACTGAAGTGTTTCTCTGCCCGTGAAGCTGTAGTTATGCCTTGTTTCTACTGTTTTGAAAGCTGTTACGATTTAGATATTTCCCTGGTCCTCTGAGAAAAGATTCCATGCTCCAGGTTTTCTTCTACCAGCATAGAATCACCCTTCCCCTGTCAGGAAGCAGGCAGCACCCAGGTGTAGCTTAGATGATTTAGCAGCAGGTTTATCAGTCCTGCAAGTTTACAATGTCGATAATCTGTCACCCTGTAAACTTGATCTTTTTGACCCTTCTTAGGTACCAGCAGAAGGCAGTCCAACTTCTCTAAAATGAAGAAACTGAAACTTGGAGATGTTTGGAGGATGACTGACCCTCTCTCAATCTGCCATAGCCACGCTGTGGTCCTCTGTTAAGAAGACCTCCCTAAGCTCAAGTCTGTTGCTGTGCCCTTTCCTTGCGGTGCTTTTCCTCTGGACTTCCACTGAACTGAGGGGTACGTGGGATGCACGGCTTTCAGTGCCAAGCCTGGGAAAACTCTGGGGAAACGGGGTGAGTGATGCCATAGTGTAGTCCTTCGCTTCTCATGCCTCCACTTAAGGTACTCTGGATTCATGATGGTATAAAAGTGTGCCTGTGGGGCCATTCTGCTTTTTCACTTCCAGTACAGTATCTAAACAAGTACATGACATGTCCACTAATTTATTATAAAATAAATCTTGTATTAGACAATTTTGCCCAACTGTAGGCTAAGGTAAATGTTTTGGGTAGGGTAGGCAGAGGCCGGATGTTTACTATGTTAGGTGTGCTACATGCACTGTCCACTTTAAATATGTACAACTTATGTTCACTAGGATATAACCCACCATAAGGTGAGGAACAGCTGTGCTCCATGAAGCCAGGGGCCTTGCTTGTTTCCTGGTGTTTCCACAGCCCCAGAAGACAGACTGGCATGTGGTAAATATTTGATACATGAGGAAATATGCTGAGTCAGTTCTGGTAACAAGAGGCAGAGAGGACAAGCAGACTAGTTTGCAGAGACAACCCTGAGCAAAGAACCAATGGTGAAGGCAAAAGATGCAACATCCAGAGTATAGCGAGGGCAGCAGGGGCATTTCCACCAGACCACTGTGGTGGGATTGAAAGCATTTTCTTGGCTCTGCAGCCCATGAGCAGGCTCCTGAGTCCTCACAAATGTGTTATGGACTGCCTAATGTCACTGTAATAAAGCTGTAAAACTTGGTCTTTTTGACCCTTCTCAGGTACCGGCAGAAGGCTGTCCAACTTCTCTAAAATGAAGAAACTGAAGCTTGGAGATGTTTGGAGGCTGACTTTTTTTTCAAAAAAAGTCTGAGAGAAGTGGGGGCAGCCTAGACCAGCACAGCTGGATGTGACGCAGCTGAGATTCCACCTCCGGGGGAGACTGGAGGGCAGCAGCCGCGTAAGAGAGAGATGGACGGAGGGAGAGACCAAGTGGAGAGAGACCACTGGTGAGGCCAGCCAGTGCTCTAAGGTTTGTCCTGAAGTTGTGAGGATTTATTTCAACCACAGTCATGACAGTCATCAGGAGGAAAAACGTCCGGCTAGAGAGGGGCTGAGATGAAGACTAAAGATGCCTCCAAGATAGATCCATCTAGTGTCTGCTCCCAACCACAGCGCAGAAAGTCTCAGCAGACCATAGCTGTCATCTGAATGACCAAGTCAAGCTAAAAACATATTAAAAAAATTATGAGAGAGCTGAGGATGTGAAGAAACTACAGGACTCAAATTTCAGAAACAGGCTTCTGATGAGAAAGGAAAGGCCCCCTGGTTGCTCTTACCCTGAAGACAGGGACAAGTGGGGAAAGGATGCAACTGGATTCGGGACACACAAAGAGGCTATGTGACAACAGTGACAAGTGGGAAGTCTGTGGAGAGGCAGCTCACAGTGATCTGCGCCCCAGCCCTCACTTTCCTATGGGTCTTCAACAGGGGCTCCTGCAGGACTTGTTAAGGTAGAAGCAAGGTAGGAGATTAGAGACAGATCTGTCCTCAGACAAATGGGGTCTCTCAAAGGTAACGACAGAGCAAGAGAAATGAGAGAAATCTGTGCTCAGGCTCTCTGGTCTACCAGCCACCAAGGGGCGCACATGAAACAGGAGGCCCATGAAAGAATCAGAGGCACCAGGGGCTTCCAGCATCTCATACAGAGTGGGACAGAGAACCTGTCCAGAGGCACTTTCCTGAAGCATCCTGGGGGCTTCAAAGAAGTAGGGGTAGGAACCCTTTACAGACTGGGAGGAGAGAGATTGCTCAGAATCCAACAAACTGAGCACATGGCTAGAAAAAAGCAACGACCCACCATGGAAGCTACTGATTTGTAAAGCTGAACTTTCTCTCAGTACTTCAAAGCCAATGGCTCTGGTAAAAAGTACGGCGATGTTCAGACACTTTCAGCCCCAAAATATGCCGAGAGAAAGGAAGCCTGCACCTAATTTCAAAATATTTAATACCAGTAATTAAGTTAGTCAAATAAGTTACAGCTAAACCCAGATTCAGTTCAACTACAGATCAAAATGAAATAGACCAGTCTCTAGCCACTTGGCAGAAGAGAAGTATGCCTTGCTTTCAAGGTATTTGCTACTTACTATGGGCTCTACTGGGCTGCTGTTTCTTTTGTTTTGTTTTATTTTTGGTGTTTTGTTTGGTGCCAGAGATTGAACCTGGAGCCCAGGGTCATGTATACACTACTCACTCACTCTGCCACTGAGCTATGCCCCAACCGTCTACTGTTTTTTATCTAAAATGTACTACACACAGTGACAGCTGTGTGTCACACAGAGGAGTAAGAAATGTGACTCATAGTCAAGAGAGGAAATAGTCAGTCAAAGTACACCTAGGGATGGTGGAGATGATGAGCACAAAGAACAAGGGGGAAAAAAGGGCAGAACAGAGAGTCTGAGATCTGTGTGACAATATCACATCGTGAAATGAAGATTCATACATGAAATATGATTCCCAGAAATAAGGAACAGAGAAAATGGGGCAAAAAAGATGATGAAGGCATAACGTTAAGAATAATCCCAAACTGACAAACGATAGATCCTAGAAAACTCCACTAACCCACCTTAGGCTAAGCACAAAGAAAACCACAACTAGTCACAGCATAACTGAACCACTACAAATAGAAAATAGAGGCTTCCAGACAAAAAGCCACATTATCTATAGGCGCACACAATGTAAATAATAGGTGACATTACCAGGAAAAATGGAGGCCAGAAGATAATAAAGTGACTTTTTATTTCACTTCAGTACAGGGGAGTTAACCTAGGACCTTCACACTAAACTATATCCTCAGTCCTTTTTATTTTTTACTTTGAGACAAGATTCCACTAAGTAGCCCAGGCTAGCCTCAAACTTTGCAATCTTCCTTCCACAGTCTCCTCACAAGCTGAGACTGCCAACGTGTACCCCTGCACCTAGCTTGAAATGACTTCTTGAAAGTGCTAAAAGAGGGCTGGGAGGCAGCTCGCAAGGAGCGCGACTGATTGCCAGGCCTTGGGATCAAGCCCAGGACCAACAGAAAAAAATGTGCTGAAAGGCAACATCAGGGCCTTGTGCATGCTAGACAAGCAGCCTGCTTCCGAGTTACATACCAGCCCCCAGGCTTTATCTTGACTGCCAGCATAGTATTGGCATCCAAAACTACCCCACCAGTATCGTCGTCAGGTATTTAGAGCTAGAGCTGGGATAAATCAATAGACAGGATGAGCTCTTGGTGAGAGAAAGCAGAGGCCCAAAAACCACAGGAACTGTGTGAAAGGTAGGAACCAAAACGGAAATGGAGAATGCACACAGGGGAAAAGCTGCACCGCAGAGCTTCCAGCAAGGATGCTACGGGCTTGGGGGCTGGGAAAACCCAGCGCCTGAGACTGCTCCATTTCAGGGTGTTTTGCATTCTTCGCTCCCGGAATAAATTTAGCTAGCATTCCCGAGTCACAGTCATTGTATCACCCAAATAATGCCCCTCGGGTCCTACATCCCTAAATGCTCCTGAAAGCACCATACCACTAGTATGAAAGGGTCTCCGCACCTTGGTGACATTGACATTGGGACCATGATTCTCTGTTGGGGGTGACTGCCCCATGCCTTGAAGGATGCTTAGCAGGATTCCTAACTAATCAGTCAGCATCAGCGATGCCACTCCCCATCATGATGGCCCAAAATACATCTAATATTTCAGATGTCCCCTAGGTACAAATATCTCACCCCTCCCTCCAACTGAGAATTACATGGGTTTAAGATAGCAAAAAGAAGTAAGTCTTTCAAAAGAGGCCCTCTTAGAAACAAAGGGGAAGAGAAGAGTGCTTTTGAAGGAAAAGAAATTTTACACACAGAAGTGGAAGCTGAAGAGACTGCAGGGTGGCAAGGAGAGTGAGTTGAGTCCAAAATGTACCTGTGATGTTGACTATTGATTGAAGTAGAGAAAGCCAGCAGATAAATCCAAATCGGATAAAGAGGTTTCACCTCCTACCTCAGCCCTGATGCCAAAATGAATTCCAGGTGGATCAATATTAAATTTAAAACCTGAAATCACAAAAATGTGGGAAGAAAATGTGAGCGGCTCCTTAAAAAATAATACAGGCATATAGAGGAGCTTTTCAGATATTATAGCATGCGTCCATGTCCAAAAAACAGTGTCATGTATGATTATATAAAATTTTAAATTCTGCATGGAAAACATGATATCCAAATCAAAAGATAAATAAAAACTGGAAAAATTGCCATGCACCTTGTGGACAAAGAACTATTTGTGTAACTGTACAAAGCATTCATAAGCAAGAAAGAAAAACATGGAAAAAGAAAAAATGTGTGAAGAAAAAAGGCAGTTTATATCAAAGGGGGCACAGTAAACTTTTATAATTATAAAGATATAAATCAAAATAATAAGATGCCTTTTCATCTACCAGGTAGGCAAATGTTTAAAATATTGATCACATTCAGTACCAATGAGCATATATAGTAAACTAAAGTGAGGATCCGCTTAGAGGACCTTTCGGTTAGTGATCTCTCTGTAGGACAATTTTAGGACATGCTTTAACATTAAAATTATACAACTCTCTTACCCAGCAAGTGCACCCTGAGCTCCTTATCCAGGGCAGTTCACAGAAGCCCACACCAAGTCAGGCACAGCAGGCTGGCCCCTCCCACCTGGGCCCCCACAGAAAACACTGGTTGCAACCTGAGGTGTCTCATGGTTGTGGGCCAGTTTCCTAGCTTAGGAGATGGCTTTTCTGAAATGAATTAGCAGAAAAATGAATGAGTAAAAAAAAAAAAACGTTGTAAACACTTAATTCATCACATATAGTATTAAATATAAGCTACATTAGTGAAATAATTATCTTCAATTTTTTAAATAATAAGCAATATTCTTGCAAGAACAAACTATGAGGACTAGAGATACAATGCAGTGGCTCAGTGCCTGCCTGGCAAGCACAAGGTCCTGAGTTCAATTCCCAGTACCAAAAAACAAATATATATTTATACATATGTAAATGCTATATTTATACATATATAAATTTAGCATGAATAAAAATAATTTTTTTGCAATATGGAGGGTCTAGATCTTTTTTAAAAGGAATAAGAAACATTACATTCAAGCTGGGTGCAGTGCCACAGTCCTATAATTTCAGCTACTTGGGTGGCTGAGGCAGGAGGATCACAAGTTTGAGGCCAGCCTGGGCAACTTACCAAGACATTGAAAAGATGCTTTTCAAGCCATCTCAAAAGATGCTTCCTTCAGTGTAATTCTTAAGGAATTACACTGAAGAAACGTTTAGTTTGATAGTAACGTTTAGTTTGGAATTTAATAATGGGATGAAATAATGCAACAGTTTCTCAAAAGTGGAGAGAACTCTTATCAAAAGCAAATAGAGGGGCTGGGATGTAGCTCAGCGGTAGAGCACTTGCCTAGCATTTCCAGTACCACAGAAGAAAAGCCCAAAACCTTTTAGGGTGATGGACATGTTCTATACTAGACTGTGGTGTCTGGTTTATAACCGTACATATTTGTTAAAACTCATCATACTACTGTGCATGTCACATAAGTGGATTTATGTGACATTTTAATGGCAGCACTTGCAACTCAATAAAGTTTCTAAGTCACAAAAGAATCTCGCAAAACTTAGTTTACAGCTTTTACAAAAGGGAAAGCTCAAGTGCTCAGATGGGTTGGTCTCTCTTTAACGGACCAGCTATTAAGACAAAGCTGGAGATCAGGAACTCCAGGGTTTAGAAATCCCAACAGAACCTGGAGGAGTCATCAGCCTCAGTGCCTAAGAGGCTGTGTGTCCATAGGGGTGAGGCTCCCTCCCCCTGGGGCTGGGAGGTTTCCTAGAGAGTACAGCAAGGCTATGTGCAGTGGCAAAAAAGGCTCAGAGCAGGGGTGGAAAGCAGACCCACGCAGGACAGCCCAGGACTGATACTGTGCTATTTTAACAAGCAGTTTTGTTTTTCAAAAAATTTATTTAAAAGCCCCACACAGTAAAAAAGCAAACTGGTGTAATTTCCATCCCGTTGCATCTTTAGGAACCACACTGGGGATGTGAGGGCGATCTGGCTGCGGCATCTGTCACCCCGTTGGTGCCCAGGGTTGATGCAGCCGACCTGGCTGGCTGGGTGGGTGTCCCCTTCCTCCCTCAACACTCCGCGTGCGTCCCTCCCAAAGCTGCGTGCTCAGCTGAAGAGGACGACCACCCCCGACAGAGGAGGACCATTCCTCAGTCAAGGGTATTGCTCCCCTGCTAGAACCTCCAAACAAGCTCTCAGGGAACCACAGCGGCTCGGGAAGCCACAGCAAAAGACTCACAGGGCCTGCTCTGAGTCCTGACTGATGTCCAAGGCTGTGTTATCCTCCTCCCCAGCCAACGGCTTTCCCTAGACATGATATGATTATATTTGTCATCATCTAAGTTGGAATGCTCATACACTTGAATAGGACTTACATGAAGTCCTCTTAGAGTTTCCGATTGACTCTTGAATCTTTACACCCTAAGATATAAACACTGCAAACATCTTCCTTGGTATCAGCCAGGGCAGGCTGCTCCTTTCTTTGCATTTGTTTGACGCTCAAGCAAATTGCTGGTTAATTATGTGATTGTGAAACTGGTCACCACGCTCAGAGTCAAGTTGGCACTGGAACAGTTAATTACTTAACTAATTTGTCTACTATCAATAAACCCAAATGCTCCATCCATCAAATTTGAGTTTAGAAGGAAAGTCCATAAAGACATTTCACAAGAATTAAGTTTGCTAATCAAAAGGTAAATATTTTTAAAACATATGCTTGTGTCTAGAGACTTAACTGTATGTTAAAGTAGGTGGAACACCTGAGACTCTTCTACAAATCATACTGAAACTGACTAGTGCTCTTCCCATAAAATGGAGACAGATCATTACCGCACCTTGTCTGGAGATTATTTATGTCTGTATTTCCATCACATCTGCATTTTAAATGTAGCTATGTCTCCTGCCCAGATTTAGTTCAAGACATTGATTTTAGAAAGACATTGATCAATACTTAATTTAATAGTTCTTAAAAGTCTATTTTCTCCCAGTTAAAACATTTTCTCTTTTTCAAAGGCACAAATCAATACAGATCTTCTTAGGTAGGGCGTGTTATTGCTGTTTTTGTAATTCACCTAATGTATCTGCGGTAAGGAACATACTATTGTCAATACAAAACTACAGACAAGGCTGCCTTCCTGCCTTCTGCCCTCCATAGACTGTTTCCCCTCTGTGATGCCCCTCTGCCATGCCACCCTGCCTTGGAGCCAGGTGACTATGAATTGAAACCTCTACAAACTCTAAGGTGAAATAAACCTCTCCTCCTTTAACTTTGGGTGCCAGCTATTTTGCCTCATCAGTGAGAATAGTAAATAAGACAATGAAGAAATGTTCTTTCCACCCACGGGAGACACCACCTATTATCCCACCACAGTCCACTCTTGCTTTGGTGCCTCGTATGAAAGAAACCCTGATTTGTTCAGCTAATGTCAGGGATCTGTCCCTAACCCAAGACTATGAGCTGTTACTGGCTGAACTATTTCTAGCAATCCCATTCTCCTCGGCCAACACTGGTCTAAGTGCACCCATGAAATCCTGTGCTGGTCAATAAGATGTAAGTGAATATTCGGGGTGGGGCTTTCAGAAAACTTTCTACTTTTTCATATGAAACATCAGACTCCATTGACAAAACTTTTCCACAACCCTTTCTTCCTGGCTAGAAAGCATGGAATGCCTGGAGCGATCACCTCAGCATATAACACATGGAGACAAAAAACTAACACATTCTAAATGGCAGAGATCTGGAAAAACAGAAAACTCATGCCAACATGATTGAGCAGTTGCACCAGCTTTGGAGGGGAAAATTGCTTAATGCTACTGTGAGTTGAATATCCATGATTCAAAGTGTCCCTTATTCCATCTGTGTGGAACTCTCAGTGGGTGAGGCCTGTGCATGCCCTCCACCCTGCTCCTTTGGGACATGGAAGAAGCTTGGCCCAGGGAAGTGGTGCATGAGCAGCGCGTCTCTGTTGGCGGTTGAGGCCTGTGGCATGGAAGCAGCCCCAGGTTCTGTGGTCCTCTAGGTTGGGAGGTGAGGCCTGCCCTCCTCTGACCAGCTCCCTGAGGATCCCAGAGCAGCATCCCCTGTCTAACCACCATCAGTTCCACTGCTGAGGCCTGCACACTTTGCTTCCATGGCCTGGAGACCATGGTACTGAAGGCCAGCATTTCCCCACCATTGCAGTTGTGGTCTGAGCCATGCACCCCAGCAATTGCCTGAGGATCCTCAGCCCAGTGGTCCAAGGCCTGCTACCATCATGGGATAAGATTGATATCTAGGTAAACTATGTTCCCAAGAGTCTTTCTGCAAGCTGCCTGGGTAGCTGGTAGCTCAGCACTTTTCATCTGTCATCCACACTGACAAGCGAAAAATGCATTCTCAAATCTCAACTCCATCCAGAACAAGTCCAGGAGACACTGATATAGGACAAGTTGGAAGCCATGTACCTGAAATCTCTGAAATGATCACATCTGAAGTAAAGAAACAACTTCATCAGACCATAGAAGAGATCAGATAAGAAATAATGTCCCAGGCAAAAAATGAATGACAATAATAATAAAAGAAATGCTCTGCACATCTAGAGAAGAAACAGGTAAAAAAAAATAGAGGAACACAGGCAACAGATGGAAACATTACATGAACAACTTAGGAAGGAAATAGAACACATGAAACAGACTCAAAGTTTTCCAGGAAATCAAAACTTTCATTGAAAGCTTGCATAACCACTTGAATGAAGCCAAAGATAGAACTTCAGATCTTGAAGACAGCATGGCAGCTAGTGTTCATGAAAGGAAGGATTTCTTAAAGTCATCAAGGATCCAGGAAAGATGAATCCAACAGATACAAGATGAGGAAGAGAAAAAATGTCCAACTAATAGGAGTCAGTGAAAGAGCAGGAGGCAACACAAGTGACATAAAAAGAATATTTGCAGAAATAACAGCAGAAAATTTACCACACATGGTAAAAGATTCTGATGTGCAGTAAATGAGGCACATAGAACTCCAACTAGCCATAACTCAAATTAAACCATCCCCAGACATATAATATTCAAGATCTCAGATATCTAGCAAAAGAATACAATATTAAAAGCTACTAGAGAAAAGAAACAGCTTGCCTATAAAGGAAAGCCCATTAGAATCACAGCAGACTTCTCAGCAGAAACCATGAAATCAAGAACAGGTTGGAGCAATGTACTACAGATTCTGAGACAAAACAGCTTCCAACCCAGACTGATGTATCCTGCAACACTATCCTTCAAATTCAATGGAGAAATAAAATATTTCCATGACAAAGAACAACTGAAGAACTTCATGAGTGCCAAACCAACTTTACAAAAAGTACTAAAAGGTATTCTAGACAGAGAAAAAAGACCACCATCTCAAGAACAACAATAGAAAGGAAGTTTTAAGCAGAACAAGCAATTAAACAGCAAAAGTAGGAAACCAACAGCAAGTAAATAGCATGACAAGGGTAAGCCAGCATATATCAGTTATAATCATTAGTGTAAATGGCCTCAATTCACCAGTCAAAAGAAACAGACTGGCAGAGTGGATTAAGAAACAAAATCCCACAATATGCTGTATATAGGAAACACACTTTACTCAGAAGGAAATCTATAGGCTGAAAGGCAAAGTATGGAAAACAATTCTCCATGCAACAGGTTCCCAGAAAAAAGCAGGGGTAGCTATTATGTTTGCAGACAATGTAAACTTCAAACCAAAAACAATCAAAAGAGATAAAGAAGGTCACTACAAACCAGTTAGGGGAAAACTGCAAGAGGAAGAGATAACAATCCTAAACATACATGCACCAAATATTGGAGCACCAAACTATATAAGACAAATCTTAACAGACATTAAAAACCAAATAATCAATAACACCAGTGTAATTGGGGACTTAAACATCCCTTTGATGCAAAGAGACAGGTCAACTAGACAAAAAATCAGCAAAGAAATAACAGACCTGAACCAAATCTGTGATCCAGATGGACTTTGTAGATGTATACCAAGTGTTCCACCCCGCAACATCAGAATACACATTTTTGTCAGCTGCACATGGGACTTTCTCAAAAAGAAGACCATATTCTAACCCATACAGCATACCTACCTAAATGCAAAAGAATTGAAATTATACCATGCATATTATCTGACCACAGTGCAATGAAACTGGAAATTAATGTCAAAAGGAACTCCAAAAACTCCATATACACTTGGAAATTAGACAAAAACCTCCTGAACAACCAATGGGTCACAGAAGAAATTAAAAAATACCTACAAACAAATGAAAATATAGCCTACCAGAATCTGTGGGGTGCAATGAAAGCAGTTCTCAGAGGCAAATTTATAGCAGTGAACTCACACATAAGGAAAACAGAGAAAAAGCAAATAGCCTAATGCTGCAGCTCAAACTATTAGAAAAAGAACAAGTGAAGCCCAAAGCCCAAAGAAGGGAGGAGACTATAAAGATCAAGGCAGAAATTAATGCAATTGAGACAAAGAAAACACCATAAAAAATGAATCAAAAAGTTGGTTCTTTGAAAGAATAAATAAAATTGATAAACCCGTAGCCAACCTTATCAAAAAAGGAAAGGAAAAAACTCAAATTCATTCAATGAGGAATGTAAAGGATGAAATCACTACAGATCCTACAGAAATCAAAGATCATTAATACCTACTTTGAAAATCTTTACTCCCGTAGGATAGAAACTCAGAAGAAATGGACAGATTTCTAGATACATATGAATTACCACAGATATAAAAATACTTAACAACCCAATATCAATTAATGAGATTGAAAATGCAATTAAAAATTTACAACAAAGAAAGCCCAGGCCCTGATGGATTCACAGCAGAATTTTATAAGAAATTCAGAGAATATTTAAAGCCAACACTCCTCAAACTGTTCAATGAAATTGAAAAGGAAGCAATTCTCCCTAACTCATTTCTGGAGGCAAGTATTATACTGATACCAAAACCTGAGAAAGACCCAACCAAAAAGAGTACTATAGGTCAATCTCCTTAGTGAACATAGATGCAAAGATACTCAATAAAATACTAACAAATAGAATGAGGTGAATTGTAAAGAAAATTATACACCATGACAAGGTTGGATTCATTCCAGGAATGCAGGGATGGTTTAATATTTGCAAATTAATTAATGTAACACACCATGTCTATAGAGCCAAAGAAAAAAATTACATGTTCATCTCAATAGATGCAGAAAAAGCTTTTGACAAAGTCCAACATGCACTCATAATAAAAACCCTAGAGAAAATAGGGATAGATGGTCTTTACCTCAATCTGATCAAAGCCATCTATGCCAAACCAACAGCCAACATCATACTAAAAGAATGAAACTAAAAGCTGTAACTTTAAAGTCAGGAACAAGACAAGGATGTCCACTGTCACCACTCCTATTCAGCATAGTTCTGGAAGCATTAGCCAGAGCAATTAGACAAGAGAGAGAAATAAAAGGAAAAAAGATAGGAAAGGAAGAAGTGAAACTATCACTACTTGCAGGTGACATGATACTTTACATGGAAGACCCAAAAACTCCACCAGAAGACTCAGTGAATTAATCAACAACTTCAGTAGTGTAGCTGGATACAAGGTCAGCATTAAAAAATCAATAGCATTCCTGTACACAAACAACAAACAGACTGAGAGAGAAATTAAGGAAATCATATCTTTCACAACAGCATCTAAAAAATTGAAATATTTAGGAATCAATCTAACAAAAAAAGTAAAAGATCTATTCAATGAAAACTACAGTACTCTGAGAAAAGAGATTGAATAGGACTTCAGTAAATGGAAAAATATTCCTTACTCATGGATAGGAAGAACTAACATTGTGCAAATGTCCATATTACCAAAATTGTTGTACAGATTCAATGCAATTCCCATCAAAATACCATTAGCATATTTTACAGATCTAGAGAAAACATTCCTTAAATTCATCTGGAACCAGAGGAGACCCAGAATAGCAAAAGCAATCCTGGGCAACAAAGATAAGTCAGGTGGAATCACAATCCCTGACCGGAAATTATACTAAAAAGCTACAGTAATAAAATCAACCTGGTACTGGCTAAAAACAGACCTGAGGATCAATGGCACAGACTGGAAGATGCAGTCACAACTACAAACACACTCAGCCACCTAATCTTTGACAAAGGGCCCAAATAAACCCAGTGGAAGAAAAATAACATCTTTAATAAATGGTGGGGTAAAAATTGGTTTGCCACTTGCTGAAGACTGAAAATAGACCGAAGTTTATCACCATACACCAAACTCAAGTCAAAATGGATCACAGATCTAAATATTAAAACAGAATCACTAAATTTATTGGAAGAGAAAGTAGGTAAAAATCTTGAAGACATAGAAGTAGGCAGAGAGTTCATGAACAAAAGTCAAACTGCAAGGGAAACACTTCAAAGAATCTACAACTGGGACCTCATCTTACTGAAAAGTATTTGCACATCTAACAAAATCACCAGCAGAGTAAAAAGAAAACCCACAAACTAGGAAAACAATCTTAGTTGGGTGTCCCTCAGACAAAGGCCTTCTATCTAGAACATATAAAGAATTAAAAAAATCAACCTCCCCAAATTCACAAACCCAATCCTATAGTGGGCATCCTGAGATGAATACACACTTCTCAGATAAAGAAATACAAATGGCAAATAAATACATGAGAAAATGTTTTACATCATCAGTCACTTGACAAATGAAAATTAAAACAACGTTGAGATTTCATCTCACCCCAGTAAGAATGGCTAGCATTAAGAAATCAACTAATAACAAATGCTGGCAAGGCTGTGGAGAAACAGGAACTCTTCTCCACTGCTTGTGGGAATGCAGATTGGCGAAACCACTGTGGAAATTGGTTTGGAGATTCCTCAGCAAACTAGGTCTAGAGGTCACATTCAACCCAGCTATTCTCCTTCTGCGTGTTTTCCCAGAAGGTGTGAACATCATATCACAGCAATATATGTGCACCCATGATTGTAGCAGCACAATTTGTAATAGCTACATCATTGAAGCAACCCATAGGGCCATCCGTTGAGGACTGGATAAAAAATTTGTGGCATTTTTATATATGGAATATTACTCAGCTATAAAGAAAGACAAACTTGAGGCTTTTATGGGTAAATGGTCACAACTAGAGACCATAGTCATAAGTGAAATAAATCAGATGTGCATGTGTAAGCAACATATTGTATCACTAATGTAAGAACCTGAAAGTGTGAATATAAATTAGAAGGTATGAGAAACATTGTGAAATGAAAGGAAACTGCTCAAAGTTAAAGAGCAACTGGGATGAGTGGAGAGAGAAAATGAAGAAAGGGATAATTATGCAGGTTTGTATGTATGTGCAGGACGGCTAACACACTTGTACTACTGACTTCTGTCACTTTATAGTAAGGAACAGTTAATGATTAGTTGTTTTATCAATCTTGCATGTTTACATTTGTTTTCCTGAGTATACACTTTGAAGTTATCAATATGTAATACAACCATTGTTAATTCCCTGTCATCTTGACTGTAATTCAATTTTGATTGTACTATTCTTGCGCTACTTTAAAAAAAAAAAACCCAAAGTGTCCCTTATTGATACCAACCTTAAAGGTGCATAATAATAGGAAATGTTAAGTACTTAGTTGTAGGGAAGGTTATTTTTATTTTTTATTTTAAAGAGAGTAGTACACGACCAAAAAGAAATAGCAGCATACCAACATTACAACATAAATGAAACAAAGCAAGAACTTAAAAGTGATACAGGGGTTCAAGACAAAAATGATAGGAATTAACAGTGGTTGTTATATTACATATTGTTATCTTCAATTCCATTGCTCATATTACCAGATATAAGAATAGAAGTTTGTTCAAACAATGAAAAAGAATAGAAAATAATTATTAGATAAAACATTAGAGATAACAGAGTTTCACTAGGCAAGATGGAAGGAATTCACCATGTTTGTATTTTTGTTTGGCACTTTCATTCTCTATGTACCATTAATTGCCGGCTTCTGTTGTCTCCCCACATTCCCTTCAGCATTAGTTTTCTATCGCTGTATAAAAATTACTACAAACTGAGCTGTTTTAAACAGCACCAATTCATTATCTTACGATTGCTGTGGGCCAGGACTCTGAGCTCACCTGAGCTGAGTTCTCCATGTGGGTATGTTCGTCAGCTTGCTGGCACTGTGACAAAATATCTCCAGTAACTGCAAAGGAGGAAAGATTTATTTCAGCTCAGGGCTTTTGAGATGTTACTCCCTGGTAGCCCTTGGGCTTGTGGTAAGTTCTGTGGTATCGTACATCATGGTGGAGCACATAGGGGACAAAATTGCTCACTTCATGGTGACTAAGAAGCAAAAGGAGGGAGAAGGGGCCTGGAGTAAGAGTGTCCTGTCCAGGGGACATTTTTGATGATCCACCTCCTCCCAAAGTTTCTGTCACTTCTCAGTAGTGCCACCAGCTAGGCCTTGATGCATGAAATTTTGGGGACTTCAAAATCCAAACTATAATATTAGCATTTCATGAAGTTGAAGCTGAGCTGTTGGCAGAGCTGCATACCTTTCTGGAGTTCAGGCTCCTCCTTCAAGTTCATGGAGGTGTAACGGAATTCTGTTCCCGTTTCCCTATAGTGATGACAAAGGGCTGTGGTCACCAAAAGGAGCTCCTTTCAGCTCTCAGGGACAGCCCTCTCTTCTGGCTCCCTTCCTCTTGAGGTAGCAATAAACTCCTCTCACATCAAATTCCTCTCAGACTTCAAAGTTCTGACTTCTTCTGCTGTTAGACCCCCAATTGAAAGGGTCCCTGTGAAGCAGTCTGTCCTTCCTCAGTTTCCCTTTACAGTGTCCAGGCAGAGAGCTGCCCTCGAGTGGGTCCTCTACACCCTAGGATGTAGAATCACTGAGCAAATTCTACAATTGCTGAGCTAAACTTCTCAAGTTGGCACAATCAGCCATTACATCTGACTTGGCAGAAAAATCTCCCTATTTCTAGATCAACTAATTTGAGGATGGTAATTAGGTCTGGACAACCCCCACACAGGGTACCAGATTAGAATTTGAGGGTGGCATACACCAGGGCTAGGAATCTGGGAGTAGCTTAGATTCTGCATACCACACCTTCGGGAGGGCAGTGACTGGGACTCGCATATGGTTCTTTTTAAATTAAAAAAAATTATTAGTATATGTTTGCAGTTCATGAAGTCTACCATCCTCTTGGGGAGTGGGTACATGTATATCGTAGCTTGTTTCTTTGTTTTTTATCCCTTTCCCCTTTCCTCCCTGTCCCTCTCTCCTCCAATTCCCCTATCCAATTTTTCATTCCTGTTGATATTAACTCATGTTATGGCATATAATGTTTACGTTAACTGAGGTTATTAGGTTTCTGTACATGGCAAATCTTTATTCTAATTATTTGTTTCCCTCCTCCTCCTCACCCCTCACACTTTTCCCCTTGGACCATTTTCTTATTGCAAGTGATCTCCTTGTCCCCTTCTATCCATCCTTTAGTATTCTCTTTATTTGTACCTTATTGCACTCATATGAGAGATACGATATGACGTGTAGGTGTTTGTGTCTGATTTATTTCATTCAATATTATATTTTCCAGGTGCATCCATTTTCTGTCTCAAATCTGTTATTTTTTTACAGCAGAGTAGTATCCCATGATATATAGATACCACATTTTTATCCAATTATCTGTTGATGGGTATAAAGCTATTTCCAGGATTTGGCAACGATGAGTTGTCACATATGGTTTTTAACTTCCTACCTTTCCTACCACAATGACCTGGTGATGGTTTTCTTCTATCATTAGAGGTTCTGTTTGCGTTTATCTATTCAGTGATCTCAGGTTTAAATTGAAAGCATAAGACACTGACATGTTTTGAGCCACATTTATAGAATTTTAGCCAAGGTTCCATTCCCAGCAGATCTGATTTAGCAAGTCCAAAGTGAAGCCACGATCTTTTTATTCTTAAAGGGTAGCATTTGAGTGTTGCAAGGTAGGTAGCTGCAATGGTTGATACATTGTGTCAGCTTGAGAAGTTTAGAAGCTTACCTAAATGACTTAGCAGTTCTGCATCCTAGAGTGACTTTTGTCTCAGGAAGGAGAAAGAGCAACTAACACAGTAGCTCATGGGCCACTGGGGATAAAGAATACCCTAGACTATAAATCAGTTGAGGGCAGGTGCCATTCTTGCCAGGACTGCTGTGAGGCATTGATGCTACAACGTGTGAAAGTCATGAGGCTCTTAGGGAGAAAGCAATGGATGCTGGTCCTTTGTTTCTTTGATACTTACCGTATAGTATACTTTACCTGCCACACTGTATACTTTAGGTATATAGTAGTATTTACATTATATAAATAAGGTGTATAGCTAAGAATACAGTAATTTTGGCTGCAAGAAACAAAAAACCTGGATAACAGTGCTTTTAAAAGCCAGAGTTCACTGGGTTTGATTGTGCACACCTGTTACTCCAACACTCTGGAAGGAAGAAGAGGATAGGCAAGTTCAAACCCAGACTGGGGAACTTAGTGCTGTAGTGAAACTGTCTCAAAATAAATATGTAAAACGTGCTGGGGATATGGATCAACACAAAGCCCCTAGGTTCAGTCCCTCATGTTGAAAGAAAAAAGCCAGGATTCTTTTCCCCCACAGAGAACAAGTTGCACATAGGGATCCTGTCTTTTGTTTTTGTTCTTAAGTATTATGTGTTTGTGATAGATAATCATTATGTTCATCTTGGGGAATTGGATACAGACACATTGTTGAAAACACTGGTTAAGCAGCTAATGATGTCTAAGCTCATGTGTCTATGACCCTGGTTTTTTTAATGGAAATTTTGTTGAATATAACTTACATACCACGAGTTTGCCCTTTTAAAATGCATCGCCTATGTAGAATTCATTGATTCCTACCATGTTTGCAGAGTACTGCAACTATCACCATAATCCAATTTTAGAACATTCCTATCATTCCCAGAAGAAACCCTGTGCTTATTAGTAGTCCTTTTCATGCCCCCTCTCCTCCTCTGGCCACAAGAAGCCACTAATCTCTTCTCTGTATAGATTTACCTTCATGTAAGTTCACAGCACCCTACAGTTTTGTTCACCTTATTTTATAGAGGAGGCCAGGTTTCAGGATTAGGAGGTGGATTCACAGCCCTAGGGAACACAGTTGCTAATGCGTTATGACTGAAAATCAAATATCTAGTGATACCAAATGACAATCAGGTAAATACCATCTTGGTGTTTTACAACAAAAGATCTCTGTTACAATGATCTATTTTGAGGGGAGACATGCTCTCTGTACACAGTGTCATCTGCCTGATTTGACAGTGAGGCCTCCCATTTCTCTGAGCATTTTCTTCTGTTGCCACACTGATGTTTTGTGTTCATTCATCTGATGTTCCTGGGATGAGGAAAGACTGGACATGATATTTTAGTTTTGGCCAATAGGGGTCTGACGACCAAGGAACAGAGGTTTGTCATTACAGCGCTGTCCCAGGGCACCATGTGACAGCAAGGTATTTTTAGCTTGATACTTATGCCCTTGTGTCAGCCTATTTGGTATTGAAGAGCCAAACAGCAATGTGTATTTTTATTTTTATTTTATTTATTTTTTTTTTTATTTTAGAAACATAAAAGTACAAAAACATATTGACAAACAGACACCAATTATCATAGAAAATAGTACAATCACAACTAATCTATAGACAAGGTGATATGGTCTCAACAGTAGTTGTTGTTTTATCCATTGATATCTTCGAATTGTAGATGTATGGACCCATATACAGACATGCTATTTTTAGCAACATAATTATGCCTCTTCCTTTATCTTCAGGAACCTATCTATCTCTTTGCCTGTAGGGAGGAGCTGCAGCTGGAAATAAGTCACACTTGGGGGGCTAAGACAAAGTCAGCCGAGAACAGGGAGAGGTCTTCAGCCATGTAAACAAGCTGTCCCAGCTTGCAAACTCGTTGCTGGCAGAGAGGCTGAAACTGACATCAACCTTCCGGGGGTATAAATAAACACTCTGTAGTTCTTGGGAAGTTGCTTTCTCCCATTAGGAGAGAGGGCTCCACCTGACCCCACCTTTCCTCTCTTGTCTTTATTTCTGAATCCTCTTGCGGTTGTTCGCCCCCCCCGGAAACATCAAGAGCCCTGCAGGTTCGAATCATTTTCCAAATATAGGAACCATTAGTTGACCAGCTGCCACATGAGCTCTGCTCCTGTCATGACACATTTTTCTTCTTTACGATCATTTTTAGAGGAAATACCCTCTCCTGAAGCAACGCAAGTTCTGCCAAGTAATATACCTGAGAGATTGCTATCTTTCATCATCTTTGGTAATCTCACAGCAGTTGGTACAGTGAAGAGTTTTCCCTTTATATTTTGGGGTTAATCTATTCAGATCCAAACCATCTGAGAAAAAAGTGAATCTTAATGCATTTTAATGGTGTCAAATGAACCAACATAGAATTTTTTTTTTTTTTTGTACCAGGAATCAAACTCAGGACCTTGCACTTGCCAGGCAGGCACTTATGCCACTAAGCTATATCCCTGGCACCACAGAATTGTTTTGTTACAAGTAACCTGTTTATGTGACTAACTTGCAGTGTTACTGTTAATTTACTAGGGCCAAATTTAAGTAAATTTTCTATAAGATATTTAATTGGCTCATGGGACCTACAGTAGCTCTTAAAGTGATAATTGGTTTTGCTTTTGTGTTTTTTAAACCAAAACATGTAATGTAGTAACTGCTTGTATTGAATTTCTTGGTAAATTAATATTTAATAAATAAAATATCTTCAGATTCCTACTTCATAATTAAGTGTATTAACTAGAAAGGTATTTAGGGCTGAGCATGGTGGCACATGCCTGGAATCCCAGCACTTAGAAGGCTGAGGCAGGAGAGTAGCCACAAATCTGAGGACATCCTGGGCAACATAGTGAGTGTAAGGCCAGCCTGAACTACATAGCAGGACCCTGTTCAAAAAGAGAAAACGTCCACTGTCTAGAGAAAAATTATTTGACATTTCAATTTCATTTTCAATAGCTTGTTGATGGCCACCATTTACTGAGTGCTCACTAGGTGTCAAGTAGTACGTTAAAATGGCCCTTTATAAACATTATCTAATCAGTGCAGCAACTGAAAAAATTAGGTTTGGTGTATGAAGCAACTGAGATTTGGAGAGATTACATCTCTTGCTACAAAATATAATTCTAACCCATCATCAAATACTGTTAACACACTAGTGTAACCATTAAGTAATAGTCAAGTATTTCAGAAGGAAAAATCACTTATCTCTCATTAAGTGTTATTAGGGGAAGTTCCATTTTGTCCTTCTTATCTAGTGATCCCCTGTGAAATTATTGGGAAGGCCAATGCTGTGTGCTGATTTGGTAAATAACTTTAACCATGAAGTGACAAAGATGGATTGAACTTGTCTAGGCTGAAGGGATGGCAGGTTACATGGTCTGGTCTGATCTCCCCAGCTGATTTCCAACTCCCTTCAGAATGTGGGGCTGTCTGCATGGTTAGTGATCCTGTTCTGCTCTGCTAACACATTCTCCCAGTGCTGTTCAAATGCCATTTTAGTTTCAGGATCTACAAATGAAAGCCTGAGTTCCTATGGTGGAAGATAAAAAAAATTCCAAGATTTAATTCAAGACCAAAATGTTTCAGCGCCAACTAAATGAAAAGCACCACTTCAATGTTCTCAGGGTAGCAAGTTGAAAGAAACCAGCATAGTGGTTGCCATCCATGAATAGTCTGTTGGAGGGTGTCAGCAGATGTATGTATGGTCCCCACTTTTCCACTGTAGGGAACAAATACCTGACCCTCATGAATTTTAAAAAGAGAGATTATTTTGGCTCAGTTTCAGAGGCTGCAGTCCATGGTCAGCCAGTTGCAAGGCAGGAGCATCATGACAGAAGGCCATAGTGAAGCACATGTGCTGACTTCATGGAGGACAGGAGGCAGAGCACAGGGGAAGAGTGCCAGTGAGACAGAAATCTCCCAAAGGTAGGCTCTCAGTGACCTGCTTCATCTAAAAGGGCCAACACCTACCAACACAGTCTGCTGTGAATTCATCAATGAACTAATCTGCTCATGAGTATAGTGGCCCTCATGATTCAACTGTCTCTCTAGGAAGTCTCTTAATCCAGTCAAGTTAACAATTAAGAATCCCTGGAACAATACGGTGATTACTTATCACAGCCTAACTGTGGTCTAAGGTGGCATGATGGAGAGACAAGACTGGTAAGTATTCCTTACAACAATGGAGGAGGAAGAGTTGGAGAAATGCTGTCAGGGGTGTGACAGACTCCAGGAAGTTGAGATCATGGAAGGTGATAACCAAGAGATGATGGAAACTGGCTGGGGATACAGCTCAGTGGCACAAGTGCCTGCCTGACAAGTGCAAAGTCCTCAGTTCAATTCCTAGTACCAGAAAAGAAAAGTAGCTTAATGATTAAAAAACAAAATATATACATACAAAAAGAGAGAAGATGGAAAGCACAACACAAAGGAAAAGTCAAAATAAAACAGTGTGAGCGGAAGTGAGGGACTGATGTGAAGGAAAGAAGCTAAGTTAGAAGTTGACTGAAGAGGTGACAGCAAGATGGCCCCATCAGGGTCTGAAATGGAAGATCTGCAGCAGAAAAATGATTCTGCTCTGTCACTGCTACTAGGGTTTCTGTAGCCCAAATGACTTCCAGCTTTAAGTAAAGACACGAATTAACTACTGCCAGGGGAAACCACAGAAACAACCTAATCTAACTCTTTCCCCCTACAATACATACACAACCACTGGAGCCCTGAGGAATTAAAAGTAACAATGACTGCACTGGCCAGAGACCAGGAAGCACTCATAACACTTCAAACTCTTAAGTATGAATCTTATATAGTGTGAAGTACTTCATTTTTCTAGTGCCTGATATATAATCACCAAAGTCTTGTTTATAACTTGGCATTTCCTTTTGTATGAGAATTCTCCTTGATTCTGTGCTAGGGGGCAGCATCTGATTCCCTGGTACTAGAGATTATGGAAAGACTAACCAAGGCACTCTGGCCAAGGGAATCCTATGGAAATATCAGGGATATATGGTAGAATTAAGATTTCCAAGATGAAGTTTAAGAAGGTATAAAAGCATGTGCACCTTGGAGGTCACTCTATGACTTGGATGCCGAGTCAGTCCTGGGGAGTCCTCAGAGAGCTTTACTTTGGCTTACTGAAAACTGATGATCTGAGGAAAGTGAGTATAAGAAAAGAAGGATGCCTAGCACATGCCTCTCCAGCACCCCAGATCAAGCTCCCCAACGGCTGGGGTGGCACGCACCTCCGTGGGTGCTGAGGTCTGCTGTGCGGGCTGCTTCCCAGGCACACCCTCTTAGTGACTTTGGAAGGACCGTGAGGAAGAGGGCGATGAGAATCAGTCATAGTTTGTAATGATTTGTCCCCTAGGGAAAAAAGATGCGGTGTTCACTGCTCACCTGGTCCCCTTTATTCTCCTTCACATGGGAGCACTTGTAATAAGAATCTTTCAGGAACAAAATGTGATCAATATAAGGGAAAGGAAAATAAATCATTCTAGATAGGCAAATCATTGGTATGTATGGCAGAAGTTGGCCAAAATCAGAAGCTACTGTTTTTCCCCAATGCTGGGTATTGGACTCCCCAGCTCTCTTTTTACTTTTTATTTTGAGACAAGGTCTCCCTAGGTTTCTGTGCGTGAACTTTTGATCCTCCTGCATTAAGCTTCCCAGAGAGCTGGGATTCTAGGTGTACACCACCACGCCCATCTCATGAATTATTTTTTATAGCTAATTTTGTGTGTCATCTTTGCTGAGCCACAGGTCCTCAGACATTTGGTTAAACATTACTCAGACGTTTTGGGGTGGGCATTTAGGGGATGCAAGTGACATTTATATTAGTAGACTAAATAGGTTACTCTTTTTTAAAAGGTGGGCCTCACTCAATCTGTTAAAGAGCTGAATAGAACAAAATGGGGCACATGCGTGCACACACACACACACACACACACACACACACACACACACACGCATGCACGCCTAACTGCCTTTCTCTATTTGCCTTTAAACTGGGATGTCAACTTTCTTCTGTCTTTGACTTGAACCTGAACACTGACTGCCCAGGTCTTGAGCCTGCCAACCTTCAGGCTGGAATTGCACCATCAACCTTCCTGATTCTCAGGCCTTTGGACTCCACCTGGCACTGTACCACTGGCCCTCCTGAATCTCCAGTTTACTGACCCACCATGCAGGTCCTGGGGCTTGTTAGCCTCCATTACTGCATGAGTCAACTTTTTCTAATAAATCTCTTTCTAAACACAACCCACTGGTTCTGCTTGTCTAACTGCTTTTTCTACTACTCTAAGTAGAAAGTTTATCACAGGGATTAGCACTCATTATCCTCTGGAAAGACTACTGTAACATAAATTAGGAAATCCAGTACTGGCCTTTACGCAATCAGGAAATAGGAGAATCACAAGATTCTGTAGGGATGTGGGAAACAGGTGAGTGACAGCAAGATGTGCGGAAGCTGCTGCCCAGACCTGGAGTCTGTTACTTGCCAAAGCCCCACACCAGCCTGCCTGGCTGCACTGACACAGACAAGTGGCTTCTGCTGTCTTCTCCCCTCCAGGAAGAGTGAATGTGGGAAATAGCTGTTAGGTCTTGTCTTGGTTACTTTTCTTTCACTGCTGTGACGAAATACCCAACACCCAAAATGAAGAAAGGAAAGGTTTATTTAGCTTATAGTTTGTGGAGATTTTAGTCCATACTTGGCTGATTTTGAGGCAGAGTGGCACATGGCAGAGGGCAAACGTTCATGGCAGCAGAGCACAGCAAAAACAACCAGTAAAAGAGAGGAATGGCTGCAAGCAGCCGCTTTCCTTCCCTTACATTGTAAACAGGCTAACCCCACCCAGGGGGCATGTAGCGCTCACACAATCCTCTTCCACGTGCTCAGGATGTACCAAAGTAAGCACCCTGGCTTCCTGCTGAATCACTCAGCCAAACCTCTAGACTCTCCAAGTTGACACAATGTATCAACCATAACATTCCACCCCTTGTCAACTTGGCAATCAGACACATTTCCTTAAACCAGTTTCCAGATACAAACACATGCTTATATTAGAACCATAACAGGTCTCCTCCTACTATAATAAGGGGAAGAGTTTATAAGAATCATAAAGAAAATGTCATAGAGGAAAAAAACATTAGAGTGAATCTCATTGATCTGCAAAAGAAGATCAAAATGTTCTCCTTCCTCACACCATCAGAGACACACAATTCCAACCACGATGATATGAGCAGGTAGTACAGGGATGTGGATTCTGGAGAGTCTATGTGATTTCCGGAACTCAGACTTTCTCCTGGAAGCCTGAAGACTCCATCACTTTTCTTGTCTTCAAGCCTTTGGACCAGGTGATATTTACCTTGTATGTAGGTCAAGGACATTTGAGTAGATTCAGCTATAACATTTCTCTAAAACTAACCACCAAAAGGAAAAGGTAACCAAGCAGGGAAAAAGAGATTGAAAATTTTATGTCAGGGTAGGGAGATTTTTCAAGAGGTAGGATAAACTCCTGGTTTTTATGAATTAACAATTCATGGAGCTGGGGATATAGCTCAGTGGAATAAGCGCCTGCCTAGCAAGCGTAGGGTCCTGAGTTCAATCCCCAGTACCGCCAAAAAAAAAAAGAAAAAAAAAAAATTCATTACTGGAGTAATAGTTTGTAAAACACCTAGAAATCTCCATCATTCTTTCTGATATTTAATAAGTCCAGATACCAATAACCCGTGCATACAAATGGTATTTATTGTAGTTAATAAACTGAACTCATGACTGGACTGTGGATTTATAAAGCTGCATATGTATTTATTAACTGGTGGTACAGTAGTATTTTAATGGGGCATAATGTCAACAATAAAGCACCTTGTAAAAACTGCAAACGTTTAAGACTGTAGCATGGGAAGTAACATATACTGTTCAGAAATCAAAGTGTGATTGTCCTGTTAACTCCTGTTATCACTTCATCCAGTAATCATGAAAGCACTTCCCCCCTCCACGACCACCACAAATGTTAGTTATAAGCAGAGCTTTCCGGCATTAAAAAAACTTTGTATCTCGACCAACAGAGTGGTTTTGACTAGGTAACAAGTTAGACTAATGATGTGGGTTAAACTGTATCCAAGACGATGCATATAGGAAATATGTTATGGCTCTGGAAAAAATGCTACTAAAATATAGAAGAGGGCTAGGGCTGTAGGTCAGTGATAGAGTGTTTGCCTAGCATGCACTGAGAGAAAAGTAAGAAAGAAAAAAGCATTGCATGAACCCCATGGAATGACCCTTCAATAATAATTGTGTAGTGAATGATATTATCTCACTTTCACACTTGGGGAAACGGGAACACAAAACCACAAAGATGCCCAGGGCTTAAGAATTAGGAGGCATGCGTCTGAGTGTGGACGCCGCTGCCTCAAACCTACCCTGTCGGATCATCCCATTTCTCAGCATTATTGGTAGTAGAAAGGATATTGTTTTCCAATTTAAAAGGGTTGCTATAGGTAATGGGAAATCACAAAATTACAAAACAGTAATCTCTTAATTATTCTTTGAGGCAGGGAAATATTGGGTATTTAGGTGAGATACCACACCTTGCCAAAGTAACTAGCAAACAGTGACTCTCCAAGAGTGAACTGCTGAGAGTGTCAGGAGGAGTGAAATTTAGATACACAAGTGCAGGATCACATATAGACAGAGGGCACACGGAGGACAGCAAGTCAGATGGCCACACCTAGGGCTGTGCTGAATGAGATAGATGGCCACCCTAACTTCTCTGTGCAGTCTAGATGCCCAAAGACGTGGGAGCATGATTTCGTTTTGGACTGCAGCATCTATAAATACGTATGAAATGAGTGACGGGACAGAATGTAAAATAATGTGAAAAGTAGTGAAAGCTTTGAAATCCCAGAAAAATGCCACATTTGGGCAGAAGAGCGTTAGAACAGCACACGTTCTGCTTCATGTTTCCATGATGTCGTATCTTCTATTTTACATGAAATCATCTGATACATTTATTTTTTTAATTGACCAAAATTGTATATAATTATGGTGTGCAGCATGCTTTAAAGTATGCATAGGTTGTGAAATTAACATCAGCATTAGCTCATGTATTTATTCTTTGTGTGGTAAGAACATCTAAAATCTACTCTCAGCAATTTTCAAGTATACAGGACATGGTTGTTCACGGTACTCCCCACAATGTGCTACGAACTCTAGAACTTCCTTCTTTCATCTGACACTTTCAGCATTTAACCAGCCAACATCTTCCCAGTTCTAGCCCTGTCCCCACTCCATGGTGGCCACCAATCTACTCTGCTTCTATGAAGTCAACTTTTTCAGATTCCACATACAAGTGAGATTGTGCAGTATTTATCTTCCTGTGGCTGGCTTATTTCCTTTAACATCTTTCACGTTCACTCATGCTATTGCAAATGACGGGGTTTTCTTCTTTTTGAAAGATGGAAATAGAGTGTTGCACATGGGAAGGGGAACAATAGTTTGAAGGAGCAGGTGACAATGGGAGGAATAGAAGAAGAAAGAGGAACTAAGATGTGTCATGTACACACACCAACTGTCTGTGATCAATGCAGTCATTAGGTGCTGCAAACATGTACCAATAAAAACGTAATACTTTTGTGATACTGAATGAGTTTGAGTAGGCCTGGAAAAAGGATGAACAGCGTTCCACCGTGTAGATACAAGATATGCTCACAAAATACAGTGACTGTTTAAATTTTAGAAATTTATTCCAGTAAAAGACACGTTACCCTTAGATCCCCTCCTTGCTCCCCCTTGCTTAGAATATATTCACGCCCTTATTCTTGCTGCTTTCTGAAGCAGTTCCGGGATTCCTCTTTCATGAGTGTCTTTACTTGTGCTTTCCCGGCTGCCTCAATGTCTTAAATTGATTCAATTTTTTTCCTTAAATGGAAACAAAGCTTTTGTAAATAAGGAGGGGAAGAAAGGTGGAAGGGAGGGGAAGGGAATAGATGAAAAAGAGAAGAATCAAGATATACTATGATTAGGTACAGATTTCCTGTGTTAAATGTGATCATTATGTATATCAGAAGTGTACCAACAAAATTAATTTTAAAACGTTTTCCTTTCAAGATGTGTACCCATGTTTATAGCAGCACAATTTGTAATTGCTAAATCATAGAAGCAACTCAAATGTCCATCCACAGAGAACTGGATAAAAAAAATGGTGGCACTTTTACATAATGGAATATTATTCAGCTATAAAGAAAGATAAACTTGAGACATTTATAGGCAAATGGTCACATTTAGAGACAATACTCATAAGTGAAATGAATCAGATGTACATGTGCAAATAGCATATTGTATCATTAGTGTAAGAACCTGAAGGTGGAACTATAAATTAGGAGGTAGGAAAGGAAACTGCTCAAAAGTAAAGAGCAACTGGGATGAGGGGAAGGAGAAAAGGAAGAAAGGGATAGCTATGTATGTATGTATATACAGGATGGCTAACATGGTTGCACTATTGTCTCATGTCGCTTTATTGTAAGGAACAGTCATTGATTAGTTGTTTAATCAATCTTGTATGTCTGTATGTGTTTTCCTGAGCATACACTTTGAAGTTATCAATATGTAATACAACAACCACTGTTAATTCTGTCACCTTATCTGTAATTCAGTTTTTGTACTGTTCTTATGCTACTTTGTATCTGTTTGCTAATGTTTTCATTCTTTTACTTTTTAAAAAAAAAAAGAGCCAAAAGTCACACGCTGCCACATCTGGTTAATAAGGTGGAAGAGGACATAATGTAATGTTTTTATTTGACAGAAATGTTCTGAATAGCAAGAAAAGGATTTCTGAAACTGCTTCAGAAAATGGCAACAGTAGGATAAGTGTGTAAAGTGAGGGGAGGTATTTTGAGGGGAATTAGTGGCAATGTGTGTTTTGCTTAATACATTATTTATTTAAACATTCACTGTGCTTTTTGACTACACTTCATATATTATATTTTAAAAATGACTGGATTTGTAGTGAACCCCAGGGAGCAATTCAGTTCCTCATGAAGTGAACTAATATCCCATACATTCACTGATGTCCAAAATCTCTTGAGAACCCTGGATTTTAGAGCCCATTGCCACCCCACAGAGGCCCGAGGTGGGTAGAAACTGAGTTCCCATGGCAAGAAGAAGGTTTGCAGGAAAAGATGGAATCCAGTGACCATGACAAAAACTGAAAGTGGCTCAGGTCTGAGCCCTAGAGTCTCATTTCTAAATTCTGCCAACCCCTGGCTGTCTGAATTAAGTCTCTTCAGACCACAAAGAACAGAAAGGGGAACTTTGTTAACAAGGAGTCAGAGATAATCAGGAAACCCTGGGAAAGAAGAACCTCATGATGACTGGATCCAGGCTCAGGAGAGCCTTCTTGCGGGGATGCACACTTGTTTTGTCTCACTTTTGTGTGTGCCCACTTCATTTCTCTTGCTACCACATGCAAGAGTTGAGCACCACATAGTTCACTCTCCAGAGTTGAATCTTCCTTTTTAGTTCGATAGGTATCTCCCGGTGTCTGCGAGCTCAGATTCCTCAAAAAGCACTTGATGAGTCCAAATTTGGTTAACTATCCAGTCCAAGGCCTGTTAGTTCTGGCCAGGGAGCTTGATCACATCACTTAAACATGGTAGCTGGTATCCTGTCCCACAGTTTTCCCACTGCAAGAGTAAATGCTACCTCATAGTGCTGCTGCAAGGAAAAACATGAGGAACTAGAATTACGGTATGAAAACAGCACAGACCTGTCACAGAGTAAAACTTGTACTTGTGTTATGGTTTAGGTGTAAAATGTCCCCCTAAAGTCTCATGGTTCACAGGCGGAGCTTTTGGAATGTGATTAGATCATGGGGACGCTGTATTTATCAGTGGACCCATCCACTGACCTCAATAGCTGAGAGCGTTGTTAGGAGAAGGGGCCTGTTGGAGGGGCCCACTGCAGACGTGACCTGGAAAATGTGATTCTTGGAGATGTGAGCTCCCTCCCCATCTCCTCCTTTCGCTTTCTGCCTCCTGCTGCCGTGATGACCCGAGCAGATCTCCTCCACCAAACCTTTCCACTATGCCCTTTCTGCCTTGGAACCAGCTGACTACGGTCTTAATCCGTTAAAAACCATGAATGAAATAAACCTCTCCTCCTCTAAGTTTTGTGTGCTAGGTATTTTGTCCTAGCAACAAGAAATTGATGAAGACAATTGGATTGAACAATGCACCTAAAAAATGTACAGCCAAGAGCCTTTGAATAGGACCTTATCTAGAATGAGAGTAATCACAGTAAGGTGAGACCACATCAGATTAGAGTGAACTCTAATCCAATGACTAGTCTCTTTATCAAAAGAGGGCAATTTGGACACAGAAGGTCACACAGAGGGAATGTTATGTGATGACAGAGGACGATACCGGAGTGATAGTGTCACAAGCTATAGAGTGCTAAAGATAATTGACAACTACCAGAAACTGAGAGAGATGTGTAACAGCCCTTGATATACACTTGATTCTGGGCTTCTGGCTTTTACAGCTGTGAGTTCTGTTAACAAATTTCTGGTGTGCGGGGCATTCCCTCCCATCACCATCGCAGCTGCTCTGATGCAGGTGGACCACACTGGAGCACCCAGACAATGGCCCCTTCCCTCACTGCTCTTATAGTTCAAGTGAACCTTGAGGGAAGGCCTACAGATCAGAGAGAAAGCCAGCAACACAGTAGGGTCCCAGCAAGGGTGCAAAAGATGGACAGGTAGGCCTGGTGGTATGAAAAGTCCAAAGCAATAATAGAAATAGGAGCAAACAGGGGGTAAGTTAGGTGAACCAGTGATGTGCTTGGGGACAAAGACACACAGAATAGAAGCAGGTAGGTGGGGCAACACCCACACACATTTAACTCAAAAATGTTCTCTTTTTTGTTCTTATTGTTTGTGTTGTTTTTTATTTTTTGTCTTTGTTTATTTCTCTCTTCTCTTCTCTTCTCTTCTCTTCTCTTCTCTTCTCTTTTCTCTTCTCTTCTCTTTTCTAAACAACTGGGAAGAACTCCAGGCCCAGAAAACCAATCTTAACCTTCAAACCCAGAGACCAAGTTCAGATAATCTCTGGCTTACTCCCTCATTCTTTCTTTTCTTCCCCTCCTCTAGTTTCCCACTGAGTGCACAATGATCCCCGGTCCTCCAGCCTGGCTTCTACTTCCTTTTCAGTTACCTTTGTTTTATACACTATCCTTCTGAAATCTCCCCACCAGAGCATAAAACCACTCCATCAAGGAGAAATACTTTAAATACAAGCTCCCAATTTATGATGGGTTCATTATATAATTGTAGATTCTGCTTCTATGGTTTAAGATACAAAATTAATACCTACCACAGTTTGTCAGTTTCTAAACCATATTTGATGCTATTGTTATTATTAATTATACTACTTTAGCTAGGATGTCATATCTGCTGTAATCAGTTGTTCTCCCTTCTGTAACAATACTGGGAAAGTCTGGAGTACTAACCTTACCACAGCCCTGCACCAAAGCACTGGGGCCTGAGCCAAACAGATACCAACATCTCACTCTTAAGTAACGGGAAGGTAGGATCTTGGAACAAATGTAAGTCCAGAACCTCCTACACACAGAAGACATCACTAAAGAACAGACTTTTTCTGGAAAGGTCTTGATACTACTGATATAGTTACTACAATGACTTATAAGGATCCTCACAGAAAACAAAATAACGATTTTTTGAAATAGAAAATAACAAGACACAGATGCAGTCTCAGACCTTCAGCCCTCAAAGGACAAATCCAGGAAACAATGAGATAGAGGACAATGGAAGACACACATCTGGATTTTCTGAAATCACAACAATGAAAGAAACAAACCCATAGAGCTATAGAGAAAATGAGATCAGAAATAATCTCTCAGATTAAAAAAAAAGAATGTCAACATTCATAAAGGAATTGCTCAGTAAATCTAGAGTAGAGATAGATTAAAAAGCAGATGATGATAGGAAAAGGATGTAAACTCTGAATGATCAATATAGGAAAGAAAGAGAAAACATGAAATAAATTCGAACATATATCTAGGAAATTAGAAATTCCACTTGAAGCAGGCAAAAATGAATGAAACTGAAGATAGATTTTCAGACCTTGAAGACAAGATCTAGTGATCTCAAAAGGAAAGACCTCTTAAAAACAACAAGGGATCAAGAAATAACAATTCAACAGCTTCAAGACAACACAAAGAAAAACAATAAAAAGACTGAAAGGTGTCAATGAAAGACCAAGTTAACACAAATGACATAAAGAGACTATTTCCAGAAGTAAAACTGCAAAAGTTCCCAAACATGAGAACAGAATCTGACATACAAATAAATGAAGCATATAGAGCTGAAAACAGCCATGAACAAAGTGAATCTACACCCAGACATATAACAGCCAAGATTCCAGAAAAAGGACAGAATACTAAAAGCTGGTATAGAGAAGAAACAGATCACCTACAAAGGAAAGCCCATCAAAATCATGGCAGACTCCTCAACACAAACCCTCAGATCAAGAAGAGCTTGGAGTGAAGTATTTCATATCCTGAAGGAAAATAATTTTCAACCCAGACTGATGTACCCTGCAAAACTATCTTTCAAAATTAATGGAGAAATAAGATACTTCCATGATAAAAAACAACAAGAAATTCAATTATCACAAAATCAACACCTACAAAAGGTACTGAAAGATATTTTAGACAGAAGTAAAACTGACCACAATTCCAAGAACAACAACACAAAGAAACCATTAGGCAAGGCAAGCAATTAAACAGAGGGGAAAAGCAAGGAACCAATAGTGACAAGAACATGACAAAGACAAGCCAATACATGTGTTATAACCATCGATGTAAATGGCCTCAATTCTCCAGTCAAAATAAACGGACTGGCAGAATGGATCAAAAAACAAAATCCAACAAAATGCTGTGTACAAAAAACACATTTAACTCAAAAAGAAATTCATAGACAGAAAGTCAAAGGATGGAAAACAATACTCCATGCAACAGAAATCCAGAAAAGAGCAGGAGTACCTATTCTGTTTTCAGACAGTGAGAACTTTAAACCAAGAAAGATCAAAAGAGATAAAGAAGGTCACTACATACTTGTTAGGGGAAAACTTCAAGAGGAAGAGATAACGATCATAAATATGTATGCACCAAATACAGGAACACCAAACTATTAATAGTTAACTAGTAGTTAACTGAATAAGACAAATATTAATAGACATGAAAAATCAAATAAGCAATAACCCAATTTTAACAGGGGAACTTAATATCCCATTATCACAAAGAGATAGATCAATTAGATAAAAATTAGCAAAGAAATAGCACAATTAAAACAAAACTGTGAACAAATTGACTTAGTAGATATTTTCAGAGTATTCCACCCAACGTCATCAAAATACACATTCTTCTCAGCTGCACATGGGACGTTTTCTAAAACAGACCATATACTAGACCAGAGAACATGCTTAAGTAAGTGAAAAGGAATTGAAATTATCCCATGCATATTATCTGACCATAGTGCAATGAACTTGGAAATTAATGACAAAAGAAACTGCAAAAACTCCATAAACACTTGGAAATTAAATAACAACCTTCTGAACAACCAATGGGGTCGCAGATAAAATTAAAGAACAAATTAAACAATATCTACAATTAAACAAAAATGCAGATACAATATACTGGCATCTGTCAGGATGATAAAAGCAGTCTTAAGAGAAAACTTTATGGCGGTGAATTCTCACATCAGGAAAACAGAACGAACATAGAAAAACAACCTTATGCTGCACCTCAAGCTTCTAGAAAAAGAAGAGCAAGTCAAGCCCCAAGCCCATGCAAGGGAGGAAATTATAAAGATCAGAGCACAAATTAATACAATTAAGACTAAGAAAACAGTACAGAGAATTAATGAATCAAAGAGTTGGTTCTTTGAAAGAATAAGTAAAATTGATAAACCCTTAGCCAACCTTATCAAAAAAGGCAAGAAAAGACTCAAATTCATGCACTGAAGAATGAAAAGGGTAAAATCACTACAGATCCTGTGGAAATTCATAATATTATCAATACCTACTTCAACAATTTTTACTTTCATAGGATGTAAAACAGAAGAAATGTACAGATTCCTAGGTATGTATGAATTACCAAAGCTGAATCAGGAAGATATAAAAACTCTGAATAATCCAATATCACTTAATGAGATTGAAAATATAATTAAAAACTTACCAACAAAGAAATGCTCAGATCCTGATGGATTTACTGCTGAATTCTACAAGAAATTTAGAGAAGATTTAATGACAATACACCTCAAAGTCTTTAAGGAAATTGAAAAGGAAGGAATTCTCCCCAACTCATTCCTGGAGGCAAGTATTGCCCTGATACCAAGACCAGAGAAAGACCCAACCAAAAAAGAGAACTATAGGCCAAACTCCCTAATGAACATACATGCAAAAATCCTCAATAAGTTACTCGCAAACAGAATGCAGCAAATCATCATGAAGGCAACACATCACGACCAGGTTAAATTCACCCCAAGAATGCAGGGATGGCTCAACATACACAAATCAATAAATATAATACAGCATATTAACAAAGCCAAAGATAAAAATCACATGATCATCTCAATAGGTACAGAAAAAGCTTTTTGATAAAGTCCACCACCATTCATGATAAAAACCCTACAGAAAATCAGAAAAGATGGTCTTCATCTCAATCTGATAAAATCCATTTATGACTAACAAACAGACAGCATCATTCTGAATGGACAAAAACTGAAAGCTTTTACTCTAAAATCAGGTACGAGACAAAGATGTCCACTATCAACACTATCATTCAATATAGTTCTGGAGACATTAGCCAGAGAAATTGGACAAGAGCGAGAAATGAAAGGAATAAGGACAGGAAAGGAAGAAGTTAAATTATTATTATTAACAGATGACATGATACTCTACATAGAAGACTCAAAAAGCTCCACTATAGGACTGTCTTGGTTACTTTTCTCTCATTGCTGAGACAAAATACCCAATACCCAAAATGAAGGAAAGGAAGGTTTATTTAGCTTACAGTTTGTGGAGGTTTCAGTCCATACTTGGCTGGTTCTGAGGCAGAATGGCACATGGCAGAGGGCAAACATTCATGGCAGCAGAGCACTGCAAAAACACCAGCAAAAAGGGAGGAAGGTGGGAAAGCAGCCTCTTTCTACCTCCCTTACATTGTAGACAGGCTAACCCCACTGGGGGCGGGGTGTAGCACCCACATAATCTCCATGCTTTCTGCTTCCACAGGCTTAGGATGTATACAAAGTAAGCACCTTGGCTTCCTGCTGAGTCACTCAGCCAAACCTCTAGACTCCCCAAGTGACACAATGTATCAACCATAACAAAGACTTCTAGGTTTAATAACCAAATTTAGTAGCATAGCTGGGTACAAAGTCAGTCCTCAGAAATCAGTAACACTCCTTACACAACAATCTCACTCAGAGAAAAATCAGGGAAACCACACCCTTCACAGTAGCTTCCAAAAAAGTGAAATACTCAGAAATCAATCTAACAAAAGAGGTAAAAGATCTATACATTGAAAATTACAGTACTCTGAAAAGGGAGACTGAAGAGGATATCAGAAAATGGAAAGATATCCCTTGCTCATGGATAGGAAGAAGCAACACAGTGAAAATGGCCATACCATCAAAACTGTTATACAGATTCAATGTAATACCAGTCAAAATACCATTAATTTACCTCAGAGGACTAGAGAACACATTCCTAAAATTCATTTGGAACCAGAAGAGACCTAGAATAGCAAAAGCAATCCTGGACAACAAAGGAAAGGCATCACAATCCCTGACTTGAAATGATACTACAAAGCTACTGTAATAAAATCAGCATGGTACTGGCAAAATAGACCTGAGGACCACGGCTACAGATTAGAAGATGCAGACACAACTACAAACACACTCAGCCACCTTATCTTTGACAAAGCAGCCAAACATGTTCACTGGAAGAAAGATAGCCTCTTTAATAAATGGCACTGGAAAGACTGGCTCTCTACATGCTGAAGACTAAAACTAGACCCAAGTCTATTTTCATGCACTAAAGTCAAAATTAATCAAAGGTTTAAATATTAAAATAGAAATACTAAATCTACTGGAAGAGAAAGTAGGTAGATATCTTCAAGATATAGGGGTAAGGCAGAGAGTTCATGAACAAAAACCAAACTGCACTGGAAATACTTCAAAGAATCAACACTGGGATCGCATCTTATTAAAAAGCTTTTTCATATCAAAAGAAATCACCAATTGAGTGAGAAGAAATCCCACAGTTTGGGAAAAATTGTAGCCAATTGTCCTTCAGTCAAAGAACTTTTATCTAGAGCATATAAAGAACTGAAAAAAATCAGACCCTCCAAATTTGATCACCCAATCCAAAAATGGGCATCTGAGATGAGCACCCACTCCTGAGATGAAGAAATACAAATGGAAAACAACTACATGAAAAAATGTTCCAAAAAAAAAACAAACAACAACAAAAAACAAACAAACAAAAAAAAGTTCCACCTCATTGGTCATTTGAGAGATGTAAATTAAAACAACATGGAGATTCCATATCACTCCAGAAAGAATGGTTTTCATCAAAAATATCAACCAATAACAAATACTGGAGGGGCTGTGGGGAAAAAGGAACACTTCTTCATTATTGGTGGGAATGTAGACTGGTGCACCTACTGTGGAAATCAGTATGGAGATTCTTCAAAAAGCTAGGATTAGCAGTCCCATTTGACCCAGCTATTCCCCATCTGGGTATCTTCCCAGAAAAATAAAAAACCTAATACCATAATGATATATGTGTATCCATGTTTATAGCAGCACAATTTGTAATAGCTAAATCCTAGAAACAACACAAAAGCCCATAAACTGAGGAATGGATGCAAAAGATATGGCATTTTTATACAACGGAGTACTACCCAGTCATTAAGAAGGATAAACTTGAGACTTTTATAGGTAAGTGGTAAGCTTGAGACCACACCCATTAGTGAAATAAATCTGACTCAGGTGTATAAACAACACATTGCCTCCCAGGTATGAGAAACTGAAAGAGTGCATTAGGTCTAAAATGTACAATAGATATTATGAAATGGAATGAAATGGTTAGAAAGGAAAAAAACAGGATGAATAAAAGGGGAAAGAAAGGAAGGAAAGGAGGGGAAAATGCAATTTAGTTATACTGTTAGTGTCTCTTAGTTCATAGGATAGGAATTGACTGGAGATTTTTTATGTCCATATCTTGTACTCTGAATAACTACTTTAAAAAATAATATTCAATGTATTAACTATTGTTACTCTCTGTCTTGGTTTCTTTTTTCTTGTTGCTGAGACAAAATACCCAACACCCAAAATGAAGAAAGGAAAGGTTTATTTAGCTTACAGTTTGTGGAGGTTTCAGTCCATACTTGGCTGCTTAGAGGCAGAGTAGCACATGGTAGAGGGCAAACTGTTCATGGCAGCAGAGCACAGCAAAAACAACCAGAGCAAAAGGGGAGGAATGGCTGCAGGCAGCCTCCTTTTCTCCCCTACATTGTAAACTGCCTACCCCCCCAGGGGGCGTGTACCTCTCACATAATCTCCATGCCCTCCACTTCCACAGGCTCAGGATGTATACAAAGTAAGCACCCTGGCTTCCTGCTGAGTCACTCAGCCAAACCTCTGAACTCCCCAAGTTGACACAATGTAACAACCATAACTCTCTCCTATCATCTTGTTATCCGATTTTGTTTTACATTTTTCCACAAAACAAAAAATATATTATTGTTAGTTTGTTTTTTTTTTCCCCGCAGAACCAGAGATTGAACTCAGGACCTCACACTTGCCAAGCAGGCACTTACTCCACTGAGCCATATCCCTAGCCCCAATTTTTGTTATTCTGAACTGCTCAGCTTATGGTAATTTTTATGGCAGTCCTAGACCTAGGAAACTCATGGTTAGTGGCAGTTATGATTATTTTAATTAACAATTTTGCTGCAATAGCCTACTTCCAGTGAGTAACAAATGAAGCACACAGTTATTTCATAACTACTTTTTCTGAAACTTGCTATAGTTTTGAGATCAGACACACTCAATAAGCCCTGTAGAGGAGCAGGCTTTCCAGATCAGGTGTGGTTTCTCTCCTAACCCACAAAGTAGTCCTGTGGCTCCCAAAGATACTTCAGGATGTCCACCAACTTTGGATCCTTGGGAAGCATTGGACTGATGCTTCCTGGTGTAGTAGGGTGAAGATGACATTCAAAGTAGGAGAAGAGGGGTCTACAATAAATCAGTGTTCTTATCCAAATCTGTCATCTGGGGACAAGAACAGATCTTACATTTCTACCCGGTTCCATAAAGAAAGACGATTCCCATCATTCATAACAGGAGATGTGCAAATTAAAGCTGCCATGAGACACCCAATTTATCATATAAAATTGGCAAGGATTGAAACATTTGTGTAGCCAACGGCATAGGATAGGCAGTTTCTTGGACTAGAGTAGAAGTGGTTACATCACTCCCTAGAGGCCAATTTAGCAATGACTAACAAGTACAAATACACGTATCTTTCAACTCAACAATCTTGTTATTGCTACAAGTCTCTTATACCAGAAATACAGGCGGGCACAAAGGTTATGTATAGCACTGGCTTTAGTGTCTTTGGAAACAGCCCTTGTACATCAGTATAGAACTGTTAAAGTAAATCACAATGTACAGAATGGAGTCCTGTGTGTAGTAAAACAGGAAAAAAACTCCCATACTGATATAGACCAGTCTCTAAGTGTGTCATAAATGAGAAAAGCAAAACAGAGAACATTGTATAAAGAATACTACCATTTGAGCATCAAAAGAAAAAAAAACACAATATATTTGCATTTACTTACACTTGAGTGAAATTCCTTCCACCAAAAAAAAAAAGTCTTTTTAAAATTGGATTTATTGGTCTGGAAATTAACCCACATTGTCAGATGCTCCTTGCTTTCCAGATACCATTTATCCAGTAGAAAACTTCCCATTAGTTTTCTGTGTACACTGCTTTCCTTGTGCCCTTTGTTTACTGCTCAATGACTCATTGCCTCAAACATACAGAAACTATAGACCCCCGGCTGTGAAGACACATCTCCCCCACATTAACTTCCATTGCTAAAGAATGGAAACTTTCCGCTCCAACCAAAATCATTTGTTCACTCACCCCAGACACACCAAACAGTCCTGTCTTACAGAGCAGTTTTGAGGAGGTGATTGGTGAATTTTATCAAAGGGCTTTTCTACATCTATCGGAAAGATCATACATTATTTCCTAGTGCTGCTCTTAAGTAACAGAGCATCACACATTTGATGTTTTAATACACCAGAAATTGATTATCGCACTGTTCTGTAAGCTAAAAATCCAAAATCCAGTGCCATGCTCACTCTGAACCTTGCAGAGGAGTCCTCCCAGCTTACTCCTTGCTCCTCATGGTTGTGGCAATGTTTAGCAATCTGTGGCTTGCAGCTGCACCAGTCTAGTCTCTGTCTTCATCACCCTGTGGCCTGCTTCATATGCATCTCTGTGTTCCCACAGCTGTATCAGCACTTGAGCACATGAGTCATAATGTGTTATTGTTCCACCCTGTTCCACTTATCTTAACTAATGACATCTGCAATAACCCTATTTCCAAATAAGGTGACATTTTAAGGATTTTAGGACTTCGGTATATCTTTCTGGGAGAATACAATTTAACCCATTAGAGATCATACTATTCTTATCCTTAGCTCTATTAACATGATGGATGATATTGGTGGATTGTATAATAATTAACCTTGTATTACTAAAACACATCTCAGGCTGGGGATGTAGCTCAGTGGTAGAGCACTTGCCTGTGTGTACACGACCCTGGGTTCGATTCCCTGACACATGAATGAATACAGGAGCTGTTTCACCACCGGGGAGCCTGGAGATGGAGGCAGCCTCAGCAAACAAGTGTGTTGCCACCTTGTAAGAAACTCAGGGCCAGAGGACCCAGCTAAGATGCCCCTGCATTCCCAGCCCACGGAGATGGCAAGATAATAAATGGTGTGCTCATCTTGTATTTGTGGGATTATTTGTTACACAGCAATAGATAACAAACACAGAGCTCAAATTCTATCTGTCCTGTCTCTAGCAGAAAACTGAACAGACCACTGGTAATTTGGATGTAAGCAGTTCTTTAGAGAGCTAAATCTAAGTCAGAATTTAAAATGCAGTGTGCACCTAATACTAAAACTTTTCAATTCAAAGTGAAGATATTTTAACATCATTTTATTGCAAGTTCATTTTAATTTATGAAAGATATGCCAACTGTTCCTTGAAATGACCTATTTTTAGAACTTGCTTTTAAAAGTTGTATTTGTGCATGAGCAATTAGAATGTGCCAAATTAAATATGGACCACTTACATAAAGCTATGCAGATGACAGACTGAATTATAACATGGATTTCTATTTTACAGCATAATGAACACTGATTTATGTCTATGTCCTGGTGAAGAAAGAAAGAAAGAAAGAAAGAAAGAAAGAAAGAAAGAAAGAAAGAAAGAAAGAGAGAAAGAGAGAAAGAGAGAAGGAAAAAAGGAAGGAAGGAAGGAAGGAAGGAAGAGAGAAAGAAACAGAGACAGAGAAACAGAAAGAGGAAGAGAGAGGAGAGGAGGAAATTGAAGAGAAAGAAAGAGAAGGGAAAGAAATGGAAGAAAAAGGAAACAAAAAAAGAGAAAGATTTATCTTTCTTATCTTCAAATATGCTGATACAGTTAAAGCTGAACAGAGACAACATTTGCAAGTCTTCTCCGTGACCGTGACCATAAGACTAACCTCACTGAAGGTAGTCAGGCTGAGTGAAAGGTAAACTTTTGCTTCACTTGCTCTTTATGAAATTACTGCTTGTGACACTCCCTGTCTTCTAGGAGTGGGAGCACAGGTGCCCCATAATGCACTTTCAGTTGTGCCACATAGGACAATGACTTACTGTTGGTTCCAGAGCACAGCAGAACAATGCAAGGAAAAGAACCTGATCCATGGGTAGCATCATGGAGCAGAACTTCCTGCCACCCTCAACTGTTTGCTTGAATTGCAGCATGGAAGAGATATATGTACATATTTTTAAGCTACTTTACTATGGGATCTTTTGTTACAGCAATTTAATCTTTATTAACCGTAATATATCCATCACTGACTCCTCTAAAATGGCATTGACACCCACAATGAATGTTTTTATTATGTATTGTACACATATACTAATAATTTTAAAAAGAATAGAAAAAAAGCTCACTGCAGCACCATATGAAAGCAGAAATTCTCTTGTGGTCCTGAGAGGAGCTTGCCTCATCAGACTATCTTTTCCCAGGCTGGCTTTTGGGGTCACCCAGTCTGGAACCACACTGGAGTCCAGGACTCTGCGATATGAGATCTGGCCAGTACCTTAATCTGTGTGAGACTCTCATCCTCTCTACATCAAGTAGAAAAAAATGATCCCTGCTTCCCAGGGCTGTTTTGGGGAACTAGGGGCCAATTCAAGGGCAGCCTCAGACCAAGAGCTGGTGTGAAGCACGCAGGATGAGAATTCCTTCTGCAGCACCATCTCCCCTCCTAAGGCCCCAGGGAAGGACACAAAGCCATCTGGGAGGGGTGCAGGCGGCAGTGGCAGGCATTTCACCCTAGGTACATTCACAGTCGTCCCCACTTGCCCTCGGGGATCCAATCCGAGGCCCAGTGGCTGCTGGCACAACAGGTGCTACCCCTCCCCGTACATGCTGTGCTTTCTCCTTGCATACCTGCAATAACATCTAGTGTACAAATAAGAGATTAGCAACAACAACAACTAACATGAGACACAGTTACAGTGACACATTAAATAATGTATTTCAAACTTAAAAAGTATGCCATTGGATAATTGTACTATATGCACAATTGTGCAAAGTACAAATAACTGGGTTTCTGCCCTAAAAAAAAAGACAGTTTTAAAATATAATTCTCTCATCCAAGACCAGTATTAAGCTACCAAGGAATTACATGCTATTTCTCTGGCACATCTTCTCCTTAAGGCCCAGGCTAGCTACTGGTGACTACTATTTACCATGTCTACAGTGCTACAGCAATCTTTCTGCCCTAGGACTTCTCCAAGGCGTTGAATTTGTCAGACTGGTTGGGAGATTTGTGTTCAGAACTTCAGTGTGTGCCTTACAGGGTGGCTATCACCTGCCATCCTCAGCTTCTCGGTCTGCCTGGAGATGTTAAGAACCAAATTCTCCTGAGGAATCCTTCCTACGTTGGATGGCTCCAGTGCTGTGCACATGGTTAGGACTGTCTCACCAAGAGCTTGTCTGGACAGTTTCATGACAGCCTTATAAGAAAGGAGTGAGGGTTATTGTTTCATCACAGAAAGAAATTAGGGCCCTTTATAATATAGCTCATGTCATGAATTACTGGAAGCTTTAATCAGAGATCAATGCGCTGTCTGAAAGTCCCACTTTTTGGTGATATATCTGTGCCAACTGTGCCATGTGTTGACTTTGCCTTTTATCTTAATTGGGAGAAAGAAAGAATTGAAGAACTAGATTTGGGAGATACATGATGTAAGTTGCCTTCACAGGCAAACATATTTCCTTAGCCCATAAACAAAACAAGTTCTAAATTATTGCTTTTTTTAAGACTAAGCCTCTGGGAGTGGTCCCAGTGCCTGTACATCATAGCATGTAGCCCTTCCAGACGGGCTGCAGTCCTGGGACAAACAGCTCTGGGTGTGACACAGCGGGGGTGTGACACATGGAGGGGGTGTGAGAGCAGCCCTTGCAGCTTTTGCTGGAGGAGCCCGGGTTGCCTAAGAGTTTCACTGGTCTGAGTCACCTTGACCTTGCTCACCGGACAGGTTTGTGAAAGCAGCAAGTAGGGCTCGAGGAAGACCAAACCATCCTTAGCAGTTACATGTCAAAGAGTTTCAGGCCTGCGAGGACAGCTGTAACAGCCAGGTGGTGGCGGGTGTTCCCTCCCTGCGCTTGCGCAAACAAATCTTAGGCTTTGCTCCCGCAGCCAGGAAATCCGCAGCCTTCTGCTGCAAACGGAAGACAGGACTGTGTTGTTGCCGGCTGGTCCCCCGGCCTAATCTCACTGCTGCTCCTCACTCTGCGTGAGGAGGTGCTCAGGTTTCCCTCCGGGGTCTCGAGACTCTCGAGGCAGATTTGGCAGGGGTGAGGGAAAAATCAAGCCCAGACGTCAGCCTGCCTCCTGTGCTCTCCAGCTGAGCAGGGGCAGGTGCGGCGAGAAGCAGGCTCCTCCTTGCCATCCTGCTTGGGTCTCAATCCCTGAATGCGCAGTCTGCTTCCGTCCTCCTCGTTGTTTCTCAACCAGAGACACAGCCAAACAAGAAGGAGGAGGGTGAGGTTAGGGTCTTCATCCTCAACACAGAAAACTGAGAAAAAGGCAAGTTTCCTCCCCTCCTTGTAAAAGTGCTTCCCTGTCTCTACTTCCCATCGCCGAGCTAATGGGGCCCGGGCGCACTTCCTTGAGCCAGACCGGGGATGTCCAGACTCTAAGGCAACGCTGCACAGGGCAGAGTTAGGAAAGAACTTGGGGAATTGTGGGAGCCAGTCTTGCAGGAAGCTGGCAAAGGTGGAGCGCGGAGCTGGCGGGCGGGATCCAGCCGCCCCGGGCGCAGGAGATGAAGATGGGGTTGTCTTGGGGTCGATAGCGCTCAGATTCGTGGCCCGGGCAGGGCAGGTGCACCAGCGCGCGACCCTCTGTACCAGCCCGGAGGGAGAGGGGCGCGGCGCGCGCGGGAAGGCGCAGTCCACGCTAGCGATCCTCCACCCAGCCGCGAGCCCGCCCAGGAGAAAGCAGGGGGAAGCCCCGCCGCCCGCCAGGGCCCGAGCGAAAGAGGCCTGCGGCTGAGCGAGGTGGGGGCGGACACCTGGGCCTGCGCGCCGGGGGCGGGCTCTAGGCTCCGCGCCGCGCACCTGTTGGCCGGCGCCGGCCCCGCCCCGGACTGGTGTGCGAGGCCGGGCGCGGGCGCGGGGACCACGGGATCGATCGGACCGCGGGCACCGCACGGCCGGGGCGCGCACAGGCCGCCTCGCCATGGCCGCGCTGCTGCGGAGCCTGCAGGACTCCCAGCTCGTGGCCCGCTTCCAGCGCCGCTGCGGGCTCTTCCCGGCGCCGGAGCCAGGCGCTGCCCCTGAGGCCGGGCATCTCCCAGCGGCCGAGAGCAAGGGCGGCGGGAGCCCGGCCAATGGGCTGCGGAGAGCCGCGGCCCCGCAGGTAACCGTGGGCAGGTGTTCGCCGGGGGCGCGGGGGAGGAGGGGCAGCCCGACCGCAGCCTGGGGACTGCGGGTCCGGGCGACTCCGAGACGTGGGCACCGCGAGCGTCCGGCCACCGGGCGGAGAGGAGGGCGCGCCGTCCTGGGCTGCTGGGTCCAGCGTTTGTGTGCGGAAAGGGAGACCTGGGGAAGGAGGGGGTCCGGTTCCCCGGGCACACGCCGCCCTCCAACGCTACCAGGTCTTGGCAGACTTAAATACATCCGGAGCCTTCCATGCAGTCTACTGGGGACTTTCTAGTTCCGCAGATAAATTCGCCGCCATGCACACTCTACCAAATGCGTACGATTACGTAAGGAAAAGAGATGCGGGGATGTGCTTGGCGCTTACCCTGGAGGCGTTCTGAGAATTCCCCTGGGACTCTGCATTTCTACCCCATCCCGGCTTCCTTCCTCTGCGGGAACCTGGCTGTTGGGGGCTCGGGCGCTCTCTTTACAGCTGCAGGGACGCAACTTAGACTTACAATTTCCTCTCCAGCCCCGGGGATGGAGACCTGCCAGCGCCTCCCTTGGAAAGTGGTACCCGTGGCTTTTCGCAGTAACACACAGCGCTTCCTTCTAGGCGTGCACAGCGTGGTTACACAACCCACTGCGGCTCTGGGGACACCTGCGTGTGTGAAGGGCGCAGTGCAAAGAGACTCCAGGCGGGAGGGGCCAGACGAACTGCTGGAAACTGTGCGCGTTCACCCTGGGCACCTCGGGAGCTGCCCTTTCCCTGGGCAAAGTAAAAACTGTAGCCCAGGAGGACAGAGGCAACATAACAACTGCCAAACCGTCATATTTTGTTCTTCCTAGAAGCCTGTAGTGACAGGAAGGCAGCGTTTATGTATACATTTCTGGATTTCGTAAGTAAGGAGTTACAGAAAATCTGGTTCCGGTGCAGAATGGAATATTACGAACACCGAATTACACAATTCACTGGGGAGGCTGCAAGTGCGTTGTGTATCCACTTCAGAAAGATACTCCACTGTAATTTCTTTTCCATTTCTCTGTCCCATGTGCCATACTAGCAGCTTTCGGAGGAGTTTGGGCCTCCGCCCCTTCCTCTGGCTTTGTCTCAGAAAAAGAGCAGAGCTGGGGACAGAGTCCCCACTTCTGTGACCCAAAGGTGCTTGGCATTTTCTACATACACACAGCATTGATACCCACAGGTAGATACCACAGGGGGTGATCCCAGGGGCAGGCTTTTCTCTTACCATCTAACATAGGTCTTCACTCCTCTGCCTTATGAAGAGTAAAAGAGAGCTGAAAATTCAAGGTAAGAAATCCCTGTTCTGGTGATAATTGGGAAAATATTAACTTGAGGGCATGAATGGTTCGAACAGTGGGTTGGTTTCAACTGACTTGGACAAGTTAATAGTTTACAGATACAGTGCACAGGAAGTTCCCAAGAAATAATTACATACCAGTCCCTGATAACTTATAGGACAGTAAAGAGACAATCGAGGAAACCTCAATAGCTGCTTTCCCCTCTGCCTTGGGCGTTTGCGCAGGCTGTGGTTTGCCTAAACTGTTGGCCGTTCTCTAAGTAACCTCCAGCCACCTGCCAGCTTTTAAAGATCACTCTTAAGAGACAGGCTTCTCTTGGAAGCCTAATCCTGAAGCTAACCCTAACCTTCCAAGGTGAGTCCTCCCATCCCCACCACCTCCCTCTTCCCTCTTCAGTTTTCTGTGCCGAGGATTGAACCAGGGTCTTTGCCCTGAACCATATCCCCAGCCTTTACATTTTCAGATCAGGTCTTGCTTAGTTGGCTAAGTTACCAGCCTAAGCTTAAACCTGTGATCCTCCTGCCTCAGCTTCCCTGAGTGCTGGGATGACAGGCATGTGTGACACCCAGCTGTTCCTTTGCTGCTTTTGGTTTTTCCTTACAGCATTTATTGTACTGTGTAAATACGCAGTACGCCTTTGTGTGAATAGCTGATTACACCAGTATCTTCTTGTAGATGCAAGCTCTCAGAATACAGGAAATTTATCTGCTATTTTCTCTCCCAAGGCTTGGCATATAGCAGTGATGTAGGAGAAATATAACTTGCAACCTGCTAGATGTTAGACTTGCTGAGTTTGTGTGCCTTGAAATCAATGAATTCTAAAGGACAAATGACATTAAGCATAGGAAAGATTTATTGGTGAATAGGAATAGCTCCTGAGAGACAGGACGGGGCCCAGAAGCAGGTTGTCAACAAGGCCTTTTGTCAGGGGTGATTTATACAGTGAAATCACAAATGTGGCTACAATGTGAGTCAATCTGTAGTCAACTTAAAACATTACAAGTATAGCTGCTTAGCTAATATTGATCCAATGTGGAAGTGGGGCATATTCCAAGGGCACATGGATGCCATCATTAATCTTGGCTTATCTATGACTTCTGAAATATTTGGAGGAAAGGATTGGCCCAGGTGTTCTGGTCATCTACCCAGGTGTCTGATGTGTATCTAGATTTAATGGACTGAGTGGTTCCAGTTGCAATATAATCTCAATTTTACATTTATCCCTTAGGGCAAAATGCAAATCCAGCCATTGTGACTTTTGTTTCCAGAACTTGCCTTCTTGACTGCGCCTCCAGCCACAATTCTGACGTCTCTACCTTTCACTGACTTCCTTCAGAGCCCAGTCCCTTTCTGGCTGTCTGTTATTTTTTTATTTTAAAAAGAGAAAAACAATACAGATGTGTCTATTAAGTTTTGTGTAACTTAGCTTCCTGTAATAGTAGGAACTGAGTGAATTTTGTGAATACCTGGGTACAGATTGCAATAGAAAAATCAAGATTTTAAACAACTAAATAGTGAAAACTGAAAATCTAGCAAAAATCCAAATGATTTTTCCACATAGCGTAGAAGGTAGCATTAGGACATTGATTTTAAAATTCTTCAGAGAAGTCAATTCTTCATTTGAGGAACTTTAGATCTCAATGAATCTAATTGGCCTTCTGTATTTTCTATTTATTTTAATCTTTAACACTGGACAAGCGCAGAAATGATAAAGGACTTCCTCTATAAATTCCTGTAACACTACAAGAGGTTAGCTTAAAGATTAACCATAGCTCTTTCAAGCCAGGCTAAGCTTGGCTTGCACAAACATGGAATAAATGGGCCTGGGCCTTAGAAAATGTCCAATAGGTCTGAGTCCTGAAGGGTTAAGTGACTTGTGGGGGGCTGTGTGGATATAAGCACAGTCAACAGAAGCCAGATCTCTTGACTGCCAAGTTTAAATTTCTTTCTGCTGCTGCTTCCAGGGGGAAAGGTCTAGTACCTCTCTGTGTCTGACTCACTCAGGGTGTGTGAGGGGTCAGTCCTGGCTAGGGAGGGTAGAGATCAGACGGAAAGAGAGAAGGAGGAGGTATCACTTGCGGTTTTCAAGGGTAACCTGTTTGCAGTATTACCCATTGGAGAGTGTTCTTGGTAGTCACCTTAGGAAGGAGTATCCTGAGCAACTGGCAGCAGTGCTAGGATCAAGCAAGGGAGCAAATTTATTTCTTCTGGGGTCAAGCCAACCTTGGATGCAATGGTGTTTTGACTTCTAACATTTTTACTTACTCTGGGCCATTGTGTTATCAGGTAGCTCCTTCTAAAAGTGGCCTGCCAGTTAAGCATTACCAGGTTCTGGGTTGTTCACCTCTTGCTCTGGAGTTAGATTCCAGGTTCTTCTTGTCTCAAGCAAAGAACTGAACAAAATGAGCAGAAAGCAGCAGCAAAGTTTATCAGAGAAAGTAAAAGTGAAGAGCAAGGGACAGCTGGTTCTGCAGAACAAGCTTGGGTTGAGTAAAAGGGAAAAAAGCAATATAAAAGAATGTGCTGGAGAAAGCAGGGGTGGCTACTGTAAGGAAAGTCAAGATAGCAGGCTCCTCCTGGTGTCTGCATCCTCATATGTTGTTCAAATCTCAGGAAAACTTGCAAGAACTTTACATATATGTCCCAAGAGGCAATGCTGGGATCCCATGCCTTGTACTAATGTAAGGTCTGGGCTGTCCTATTGGAAACTTGCTGGACTTCTGGGGAGAAGTCTGCATTCAGGGCTTTGGAACTGTTGTGCTTAAGTTTTCTGAAATCCTGTAATTAAAAGGCCACGCACACTTCCCCAGCCAGCTTTGCCATTCTCTAATCTGTGCCAGTTGTATTTAGCTAGACTGTACTGTGCCTTTCTCCACCATTAAAACAGAGTGGAGATAGCTCAGCATGGTGGCACACACCTGCAATCTAAGCACTGGGGAGGCTGATACAGGAGGATCACCGTGAATTCAAGACCAGCCTAGGCTGCCTAATAAGTTCAAGGCCAAAACTGTCTCAAAAAAAAAAAAAAAAAAAAAAGACTGGAGATGATTTTTCCAAATACCACTGAGCTCACTAAATATTTTTTGAAACCTACCTAGACAGCTCTAAAGTTGGATTGGGGAAGTTGAAGATAGGTAACTTCCCTCTTGAAGTATTTAAGGTCCAAGTCTGTTCACCTATAAAACCCCATCCTTGAATTTCTTGGCTTGTTAAGCTAGAACTGGAAGACTGGGTCTGGCTGTGTCTCTCTGTATCATTTGAATTTCTCCAGTCCTCCAGTGTCTGACCTGAAAAATGACAGGAATGGAATACAACCATGGTTTTCTAACTATAACTGTATCTTACAGGCACTTAGAAAAGCTTTAAAAACAAAACTAACAAGCACAGTGTCCGGGATCCAGGTCAGAAGGAGAGTCCAAAGAAATTACAAGTAGGTGAGAAGTTCTGAATTCTGTTTTCTGGGACCTACTGTCCTGAGTGTGTTCAATATGAGGGTAGCAATGGCTGAACACGGAGGCCATGGCATCTGGGACATTCTGGTTTCATCATAATTAAACTGGCCAACAGGTCAGACTTCAAGTGTTGATTATCCCTAGTTGGATGTTCAGGTTTCATAGGGTAAATGAGAATCAGCCACTTTGAAAATGTACATTTGATCATTTTTGTAGTTACAGATGCTATCACTGTTCAAAGGGAAAAACAGGAAAACACGAAGAAAAATTTATCCATGACCTTGTACCACTGACTTCCGCCTAGAGATGATCACTCAGGAAATAATTCAACTTGATTTTGTTTTCTGGTCCTGTTATCAGAATACCTCTTCTAAAAAGGGACTTCCCAGTTAGATGTTACTGGGTACTAGGCTTCTCACCTCTGCTTCTAGAGTTAGGCTCCAGTTCTTGTCCTGAACAAAGAACTGAATGAAGTGAGCAAAAAGCACTGGAAAAGTTTATTTGAAAAAGCAAAAGTAAAGAATGAGTGAGAAACTGGCTCTAAGAGTGAACTTGGCGTGATTAAAGAGAAGAAAACAAGATCAAAGAACATCGTGAAGAAAGCAATGTGAGCTGTCATGAGGAAAGCCAAGCTAGCAAGCTCTCCTTAGCTCTGCATCCTTAAATGTTGTCCAAATCTCAAGGAAACCTTCAAGAATTTCTACATAGGGTCCTGCTAGGCAGTGCTGGGATCCCAAGACTTGAGCTGATGTCAGGGCTGGGCCATAAGATTGAAAACCTGCTCAAGTTCTCAGAAGTCTGCATGTAGGGCTTTAGGAAATGTTCTGCAAATACTTTCCAGGATCTAGTAATGAATAGTTCACACTTATTTCCCCAGCCAGCTTTGCCATGCCCTGATCTCCTATCTCAATAAAGCATCGATTTTGAAGCAAATGTACCATACTGATATAACATGTTAGTAATAGAAGTATCTGAACACAGCATGGTGGTATACACCTATCATCGCAATACCCTGGGAGGGTACTTCAAAAGGGTCACAAATTCAAGCCCAGGCCGAACAACTGAGCAACACAGCAAGACCTTATCTCAAAAAAAAAAAAAAAAAAAAATTAAAAGTCTGTACATGTAGCTTAGAGCAAAGGACCTGGATTCAATCCCCAGTGTCATAAAAGCAAAAACATGAAAGAAAGATAGGCAGGGAGAGAAAGAGGGAAAGAATGGGAAGAAAGGATAACAGTGCAGAATACATGGGTAGATACAGAGTACGTGAGAGTTGTATATCTCTAAATTTCACTAACATTTAAAACAGTTGGAGAAATTACCGTCATTTATAATTCTATAAAGGGGTGCTTGTAGAGAGAGTGCAAATATGGGATCATCTACAAATATGTAAGAAAGTCAGAAAGAGCTCAACATGGGAGAATGAAGCATCTTGGAGTAAGCAACTTCAGCCTAAAATAATGCAAAAGAAATGAGGTTCTGGTAACTCCAGATCCAGTGAGCTGAGCTGTCAGAGGGAGGGTCCTGAAAGAAGTTGAGGCCTTTGGTAGAGAAAAGTGGACTTGGGTACAGCGCAGTGGTGGAGCGTGTGCCTAGCATGCAAAAGGCCCTGTGTTCCATCCCCAGCACTTTAAGAAAAAACATTCTTACTGGAGAAAGGCAACTGCAACCAGGCAGGAAGAGCTGGGAGAAATACATCTTAAACTTCTATTCCTGTGCCCTCTCTCTCATGCTGCCAGTGTCCCCTTGGGTACATCCCATCAGAAACCAGTTGAATACCGGACTGCTTCAGCCCATACAGGTGACCCTCCCTGCAGAATGTTGGTGGGTAGATACGGAAGGTGAATGGAGATTCCCTGCACGGGTTACATAAAGAGATCAGCAAGGTAATTGTGACTGAAGTGGTGGAATAGAACCAGAGTCTTTGAAGCCTTAATGTGGCTTTGAGCAGAATTTAGACTTTATCTGTCTCATCCCTGGTGCCAAATCAGAACTGGCAACCTAGAACACTGACTTAGGAAGCAGTCTCAGGGTGTCTCTGCGAGAGAGATTGGTGATGATGCCTAATATCAGACAGCAATGTGAGGACTAACATGAAATCAAATCTTAGTGTCTGTTTGGAGGGCTTCGTGCTATTTCGAGTGTCTCTCTTATACATAGATGGCTTAGAGGAAAGATTTCACAAATGACTTCTTTAGACACCATGTTTTAAATCATGGGAACCCATCATTACAGTACCAGCAGAGTTCATCTGGGATCAGCTCTAGGTCAGAAGCAGATTGCTTCAGACTGGAAAGCATCCTATGAAATGGCCCAGCATGAACTTCAGATACCTGGTCCCTGCATGTCAGATGGGGACTGAGAGAACCAATCAGATTGCTCCCAGGAGTTGGAAGGTAAGACCCAGAGAGAGGGACACCTCAGAAACGAGAGCTAGGCCATTAACAGGCTTGAGACAGAGAAAGCAATAGGGATGCTGATGCCCGCGATAGAGAAGAAAGCAGAGAATGTACAGCAATGGTAAAACCACAAGAAAGAATTCCAAGTCGAGAAAGGAGGATGGTGGGTGGTGAGAAAGAAAATAGGGAGGTACGGGTTACATTTTGCTGTTCACCTGTGCACCCCAGGCCTAACGTGTGCCTGGCACAGGGCCAGTACTTACCACTGCCTGGTGAATGGCAGCATGAAGAGTATGTGAAGTGTGTCCTTTCCCTCCTCAGCATAAAGGTGACCGACCACCTGCTCTCCTCTGATAGCTGAGAGGGGGTAATTTTAACTCTGCACGCTTCACCTGGCTGTGTCTTCTTTTTATTTAATAATTGCTTTCAGTGCTGGCTTCTTCCTTTTTATCCAAGAAACTAAGGAAGGGTTTTGTTTAGTGAATAACTTTTCAATTGTTTTTCTTTTTCCTATTGAACACCATGATGGGAATGCAGGCCTTGCTTAAAAGGTGTTGGATGGTACAGCGTCCATCACATTAACGAATGTGACCCTAGTATGACATTTTAGGAAGGCTGTTGACAACAAGCCTCGGCCAGTGTTCACTTTCTTCACTTATAATTAAGAATTCAAATCTTTGACATTTTGGGAAAGCACTTGCGCTTCTGTTGGTGTAGTTCTTGGTTATGACTAAACCCTCTGCTGTCCTGATACAAATTGTCTCCTAAGCAAAAGCATCCACGTATTGTATGTAGCACATGGTTTCTTGGGGGAAAGTGCCGCCCCAGCTCCCAGGCAGCACATGCGCACATGCGCAGTGTCCTCTCTGTGTTAGGGCCTATGGAAACGCCAAGACGGGGGACATCCACTCATCCTCATTGTTCTTGCCTGCCCGCCGGGGTCCGTCCCACATGTTGAGAAAAACAAAACATTGAAACTCTAGTCAAGGCCGTGATTCACATTTTTCTTCCCTTTTCTTGCTTCAGACATGGAATAAGCTAATTGACAAAGTGTGTAGTAAAAAACAATAAAGGAAAAATCCTTAGGCTTGGCCTGGGGTGGGTTAAACAGGAAGAGATCACTTAGTATCTCGAGCGTGGGGCTTGGTTGTCTTGTGACAAGGTAGAGTCATTGCCCGAACTGTTTTGAATAACACACACACACACACACACACACACACACTTCACACACACACACACACACACTTCACACATGCATCCTTCCTCAGCTTTATACCTCACTTTGTTGCTTTGTTAGTGCTATGTGTTTGGCAATAATGGCTTCTCAAGAAATAGACTCTGTATTATTTTGTTGTTTGGTTTCTCTAAATGGCAAAACTTTCACATCCATAGACTTTTACAGGAAACACTGATCAAAGCTGAGATTCCTGGGAGCAGGAAAAGGATGGGTGATGGTGGGAAGGTGGGCTGCTGGGATAAAATGACGGGCTGAAAGGCAAGTGGGGGAGAAAGGGCAAGAAATGAACATTTTTGTTTGCAGTTTAAAAGATCATCCTCTTAAGGAACAACTGAACGTGGCTGTGAGAGTATCCAGGATTTTGTTTAAAGTGTGGCAGGTGAAGAAGTTGTTCACACTTGGCTGTATTTTCTCTCCTTCTGAATTTTGATCTTTTGATGATCTTTAGCTAAGATGCCCAAAACTTTTAGATTAGTTGGTACCATTTCCCACCATCACAGTAATACATATTTTTGTCAGAAGCAGTGAAGAATACAAAAATCTTGACATATTCACACCTCGAGAAAAATATTTTTAATTTTTTTATTTTAAAAAGAGTAGTAAAAAAAAAATAGGAGCATAGCAACATCGCAAACTTAAAACAAAGCAAGAATGTTAAAAGTGATACAGAGTTTCAAAACAAAGTGATAGGAAGTAACAGTGGTTGTTATAGAAAAAATGTATTTTATAGTGTCTTGCTTCCTTTTGTTTCCATGAAGATACAGAATATTTAAGTTGTTATGAGCATACCATCTACATGGAATGTTGGAATTTGCTTTTTTCCACTCATGCCATAAACATTTTTATTGAATTTTCTTTATATGATTTTGATCAGTGCAAAATTCATCATTTTACAATGATCTCATGATTCACATCTTTGAGTCATTTCAGTGTTTATCTTTGTATCTCAATGTAAGTCCAAATATCGAGAGGCTGATCTCACGGTTCGTCACACTGTCACATTTCTCTTGCCAGTTTTCCTCCTGGAAACCATGTACCAATCACTGCCTCCAAAAAACAACTCAATCCTGTTGGCCTGTCATCAGCATTTGCTACCATCTTTTTCGTCGTTGTTGTTTTCAAATTAATAACTTTCACAGAGTGAGTGCACAGATCTTAAATGTACCAACTGATACGTCTTCTAGATGTCTGTATCCCTGTGACTATCACCCTGGTGAGATTCCAGAGATCCAATAGTCAATACCATTCTCACCCCCTGATGGCTATTATTTTCCCTTCTGTATCCATGAACTGGCTTCACCTCTTCTTGAACTCACACAAATGAAATTACATAGGATGTGAAGCAATAGTATTTTCACTTTTCATGCCATCTGGTGTCCAGTGCATGCATATATGACAATTTACCCATATTGCTGTGTATGCACATTGGGGTTCTTGCAGACAAAGGGCAACACTGAATATTTCATTTGTTTAATTTTAACTGTCTTTTAAAATAACTTAAAAACTTTTTACAAAGTTTGCAAAACTAGTAAAAATTTTTCATAACCTAATAATAGAAATTCTCCTAATATTAGCCTCATGTTACCCCACAGTGCAATAATCAAGATGAGGAAATATTATTTAACCTATGGACTGTATTTAATTTTGCAAATTCCCTTCACTAATGTCATTTTGCTCTTTTGGGCTCTAACCCAAAATCCCAAATTACAGTCAGTTGACATGTGTCTCTAGTCCAAAGTGGGTCCAGTCTTCAGTCTTTGTGTTTCCTGTCTTTGTCACATGAAGAGACCCAGGCAGATTATTTTCTCAAGTACCATGCAGTTTGTTTTTGTCTGTTATTTCCTTAGGATTACACTCAAGTCCTCTTTATTTGGTCGAAGTACACAGGCAAGATGCTCCATTCTCTGTGCATACAGAGGAACAGTGTAAATTTATTCTATTGTTGGTGATCTTAATCCCCTTCAAAGGGATGTCTCCCAAGTTACTGCTTTTCTCTTTGTAATTAATAAGTATCTTGCAGACTGCTGTTTTGAAGCATTATAGATATCTCTTTCCTCTGCATACTTCCATCCACTAATTTTGGTGTCCATTAGCAAAATGTTCTTTAAAAAAATAATCTCTCCCCCAAAATCAGTTTTAATAAAAAAAGTAATCTGGCAATATGGTAACAAAAACTTATTTTGTTATTTGACTTTTGTATTGCTTTGATCTCTAACAAGACAGAATATTTTCCTTATTAGAAGATGCTTATGTTACTTTTTTTTTTATTAATGTGCTGATCATGTGCTTTATCTACTTCTCCCACTGTGATTTTAGTGGAGTCTTTTCTTACTGGTTTTTGGTATCTTTCCAGCTTGGCTATTGTGCATCAAAATTGTCCATCGTACATGCTTAGCAAAAGCTTACAACTAGTGTGCTTCTAATCTTCCCCTGCAAGAAGAGTGTATTTGGAATCTTTGGGGGAGAAGGGAAATGAAGGAGGACAACTCTTCCAGATATCTGTGTTTTTAGTCGAGCCAGGACTGGTTCTTGTCCTCCCATTGCGCCTTCCAGCTGAGGCTTGCTGTGTCCTGTGAAATGTTTGATTGAGCCAGGGTTAAGGAAAGAATATATTCTGTGGTTAGTCCAAGCCATGAAAACACTCTATAGATAGAGGGTGTTACCCGCATTTGTAATAGTGTCCCACTGAAACAAGAAAGCAAATTCATTGTGTTAAGCATTTCAGCGGCTGGCAGACCACTCCAGAGGCCCCGCCTGAGTTTTCCCAGATTTGGTCTTCTCCTCTGAAGATCTCTTAGGGTGGTCCCAGGACTGCCATATTTGCATGCTCAGTTGTGTCACACATGCCCTCAAACAGAATGGGGTGACTAGCCCCCAAAGTTATGCAACAGTATACTTGTCTTTCTGAATAACCATTACTATTGGAGAGAGGAGGGACTAATGTTCATTGGTTACTTAATCTTCTGTCTAAGCCTGTCTGATGCTATATGTCCTATTTTATTGTCCCCGAATTTGATCCCCAAGAAATTATGTGACCTGATCCAACCAATGGGTTATAAATGGTCTAGCCCTTATTTCTTCCTGCTTGCTACCCAAGTGCCATTGTGGGAAGAGAACTGGGGTTCCCCACACGTGTCCCGAGTACTTCCTATATTATATGTAAGTACACCTGCATAGAACGTGGTGCCTGCAATGAGTTACAGTAAGGCTCATAAACAATATTCTCACCTAGTTTTATAATAGTTTACTTGGTAATCAGTCTTTTTTCCCCCACCCTAACTGACCATAGGCCCAGATGACTCACCAGATAAATAATCAATTATGGAAAACTTGTTGCCTTGGGAAAGAAACTTGCTTATAAAACATTTATAAACTAGTGCTAAATATACATGGTTATGTGACTCACAGTTGCCCTCCTGGGCATTGACCCCAGAGACAGGAGAACTTATTCATGGAAATCTGTATATGATGCTCATGGCAACATAGCAAGAAACTAGACAACAAAATGTCCCTCACAAAACATATACTGTGAGATGGATACTGTGACATATCTATGCCATGGAGCACTGTTTGGCAATAAAAAGAGATGCAGCACTAACACCCCAGCAACTTAGAAGGACCTCAAGGGCATTATGCTGAATAGAAAAGCAAATCTCAGAAAATCAAATACCGGCTAGGTGTGGTGGCAAATGCCACATGCCTGCAGTCTGAGACACTCAGGAGGCTGAGGCAGAAGAATTACTTGAGCCCGGGAGTTCAAGACCAGCCTGAGCAACACAGTAGGACCTTGTCTCAAAAAAAAAAAAAAAATCTCATAATGTGCGGTTCCATTTATTTAACATTCCTGAAATGACGAGAATGTCGTGGGGTTGGGAATAGAGAGTGATGATTAGAAAGGCGTAGCGCATAAGTGAGGTCATTGTGGTGAGAGGGTAGTTTTGTGTCTTGAAAAGAGTGGTGCTATGGTTGGAATCTCCTGGCTACACCAAAATGTTACTGTAGCACCTAGAAGTGGCTCATCAATTATACATCACGGGATTCTGGGTTGCTCGTCTGTCCTGCTGTTATCCCGGGTTCCTCTTGTCCCAAACAAAGAATTGAATAAAAAAAGCAAATGGCAGTGGCAAAGTTTACTTGAAAAATTAAAAGTGAAGAGTGAGGCAGAAACTGGCCCTACAGAGGGAGCTTGGGCCAAATAGAAGAGAAAAAAGCAAGATGAAAGAACATTCTGGAAGAAGATCCCAGAGAGGGCTATTGTGAGGAAAGCCAGGATAGCAAATGTTATTTGGTGTCTGTGTCCTTTCGTGTGGTGCTAACCATGAGGAATTCTGCAAGAACTTCTACATAGAGGTCCCGAGAGGTGGTGCTAGGACCTCCACACCCTACCTCAGGTTGACATCAGGTCTAGGCCATCTTGTTGAAAACCTGCTTGAGTTCTCACAGGACGTCCACATGCAGGGCTTTGGGAACTGTTCTGTGCATATGTTCTGGGATCTTGTAATTACATATGTTGTGGGATCTTGTAATTAAAGCTTTCCCACCCAGCTTTACCACACCTTACTCTCCCATCTCAATGCTGCAGTGTCAGATTTATGGCTTTGATACTGTGCTATAGTTCATGGGGTGTAACCACTGTTTGAACAGGGATGAACACGATACAGGACACTTTATATTCCCTTCGCAACTGTTTGTGAATCTATGATTACTTCAAAAAGAGAGAAGGCCAATACTGTCTCATGACCATAGGCCCTGCCATCCTTCATACAGCTCATCCTACAGATACTCTGCAAGGCACAGAGAGCAGTATTTAGATTTTCCTGTGCAGCACCTCTCCATCTGGCCATGCTATTGTGGGTCTCCAAGCCTTGGGAGTTGGCAGTGAACCTTCTGCTCACTGACCTTTGTGACCCACTGAGTCAGAACACAGAGAAGTGACTGTCAAAAACAGAACATTTGTCCTTCACTTTATTGTGACCAAGTTGTTTGCAGCTGCATATATCTTTTTTTTTTTTTTTTTTGTATTTTAGAGAAAACAATACAGGATTTCAAAACAAGGTAGGAAATTAACAGTGGTTATTATACTGCATATTATGGTTGTTTTCTTGTACTTTATTTTGTCACACTGCTCGAAATAGGTGTTGCTGCCAGATCAAATTCACACAGTGAATTTTCAGTGTTTCTTCCAGTTGTCTTGTCTTGCTTCAGTCTAAAGTCAGGCTCAAAATCACTAATCCTCTGCTTCCCCCACTACCGAATGTCTGTCTGCAGAGCAGGCATCCCTGGAACCCTAGACGCTCACTCTCTTTTACCAGGAAACCTCTTAGAAGACTCCCCTGGGATCTGGACACTCTTCTGTCTGTGCTTTGTTCACGCTGCTTGGCTTTAGCTGATGTCCTGTCCACTAAACAGGGATAAACCCAGGAGAGAGCATCAATCATGAAAGAGAATTTCTGGGGCTTATTTTGTAAGTGTGTAATTTCACTGAGAACAGCTTTTCTACAGTAAAAATTATGAAAGATAATTCTTCTCGTGTATATAAAACGCACATTCTGCTCCTTTTTGTTTAAACTCTACTACAAATAGCAAGGACCAGAAGCCGACTCAGACTTTCATGGGTGTCTCTATCCCAGGCTCAGCAGCACCCATTCCCCAGCTGGCTGAGTGACGACTTTTGTTTATTTGTGTTTGTTTTGTTGGTTGCTTAGCTAGGGGGAAAGTTGTTGCTGGGAGGGGTAGGGGTAGAGACAGGGTCTCACTATTTAGTTCAGTCTGGCCTTGAACTGCCTATGCAGGCCGGGTTGGCCTCAAACTCCAGGCAGTCTTCCTGCTTTAGACTCCGTAGTGATGGGATTAGACATGCGCGCCACCACACCCGGCTGGCATTTGTTTAGTCGTTAGATTTATGCTCTCCTACATGCAGATTTTATCATTAGAAAATGTTTACCAAATACAAAAACGCTTTTCTCGACTATATTCTGTTAAAAAGAAAGCACAGGATCCAAAAGGAGCGCACCTTGAGACCACACTTTTTTTTTTTTTTTTTTTTGGCGGTACTGGGGATCGAACTCAGGACCCTGCGCTTGCTAGGCAGGCGCTTATTCCACTGAGCTATATCCCCAGCCCAAGACCACACTCTTAAGTGAGATAAATTGGACACACGTGTTTAAATATTGCATTTTTTTCTCTGTTATGAGAAACTAAAAGTGTAAATAAGGACCAAAATGTATAATACATTTTAGGAAACACACTATTTAGAAATACAAAAATTTTAGATGATATCAATCCTAAATTTTGTTTATTTGAGATAGTGCCTTGCTAGGTACTCCATGCCAGCCTGGAATTGGCTGTGTAGTGTAGGCTGCCTTGAATTCATAATCCTTTCATCCCAACGTCCTGAATGATAGGATTACAGGTGTGCACTACTATGCCCGGCCAATTCTTTTTTTTTGGTACCAGGAATTGAACTTATAACCTTGCACTTGGCAGGCAGGTGCTGTGCCACTGAGCTGTATCTCCAGCCTTCCCAGCCAATTCTAACACAATTCTAATTGGAATAGTACTAACATTGTGTGTTAGTTTAGCCATGATGGATCCCTCTATCATATGGAGCCTTGTTTTACCTGCACACGGTATGTCTGTCCATTTATAGAACTCTTACTTTGGAGGTGGGCCTTGAACTCACTTATGTAGCCCAGACTGGCCTCGAGCTCTAGGTGAACTTCCTGCCTGAACTTCCCAAGTGCTGAGATAACAGGTGTGTACCACCATGCCTGGCTTCCATTTATATAATTCTTAAAATCCTTTTCAATAGATTTTTTTCATTTTTTTCTGTAAAATCTTGGTCGATTTATTCTTAGATACCTTGTTTTCGTTTGTTATTAAAATAATAGTTTTAATTGCATTGTCTGTTTCTACTGGTCTGTAGGAATGCCATTGAATTCTGTACATTGGTTTGGCAATCCTTCATTGATTCAAATAAATGGCTTCATTTCTTTGCTATGAACATTATTTTCAAAAAACAAGCTTTACCCCTTCCTTTCCAAGTCCTGTCTTTTTTTTTTCTGTGCTGATATTTTTCTGTGCATTTACATAATGTTGAATTTTAATGATGATAGCTAACATTCCTTCTTGTTCTTAATTTTCAGGGAATAATTTTAACATTTTACCCCAAAGTATATTTGATATAGGATTTCTATTTTGTAGATCTTTGTTTGCTAAGAGATAGTTTCATGAATTATGATTGAATTTTTCTTTATTTAGTGAGAGGATCATTTTTTTCTGTCTCTAATTTTATAAAGGAGCTTTTCTATTATTAAACCAGTCTTCTACTTTTGGGATATACTCATCATTATCACTAGGTAAGCAGTAGCAATATTTAGCACTTGTAGCACACATTATAAAAATACTTTGCAGTGGTCTTTTTATAATAGCATATTTTAGAAATAACATCCTTCCTCTCTCTACTCTTTTTTTTTTGGTGCTTTTTGGGTTATGCACTTCATAAGCACAGAAAAATATCAGCAACTTTGTTGTTTGTCTTGATGAATCCATGAATACTAGTCACTAGGATCTCATTTTTTAAAAATTTCAACTTACTGTATTACCGAAGGAAAGGATTTATGAGGGGCCAGCAGGGAGATAAGAAGGGCTAGTGCTTTCCTTTCTTATCAGTCTTTCCTGCCACTTTTCCTAATAGTTCCTTTGGGGATCTGTATTATGTTAGCAGCAAGTATTGCTATAGTTTTTCTCAAGTTAAAGCATTGGTTTTGGGCTGTTGACTGAGGTTGTGTACTGCAAGGATTCTGGTGGGCATGAGGCTCTCATGGCTGCACATGCTGCTGGCTGAGGTCTATGCTTTCTGTGTCTGAGCTATGCTTTTGTGGGGATGCAGCACGATATGATAAAACGGTGCTTAGCTTCTATCTTGTTACTTTTCTCTCCTTGCTAAGACAAAAACCCAACACCCCAAATTAAGGAAGGTTTATGTAGCTCAGTTTGTGGAGGTTTCAGTCCATGATCAGCTGGCTCCAAGGCAGAGTGACATGCAGGAACCACACTTCAAGGCAGCAGGAGACAGCAAATGCAACAAGGGCAAAGGGAAGGAGTAGGCCTCTTTTGCTCCCTAATATTGTATGCTGGTGGGTGCAGCACTTAGACCATCTTAGAGCCCTGCCTCCTCTTGCACAAGCTCAGGATGCTTCCCAAGTGAGGACCCTGGCCCCCTGCTGGGTCACTTAGTGAAACTTCTAAACTCCTCCATTTGACACAAGGAACAACATCCTAGAGGTAAGGGTATGTCCTCTACAGGCTAGGATGTAGAACTGAGTTACTGCTGAGTTACTTAGTTAAGCTTTTAGACTTCTCAAGTTGACACAATGTATCAACCGTAACAGCTTCTTACTCTTCTAAAGCCTATCTCGTTGGGCATAGCAAGTTACTTCTGCAGCCCTGGTTTCCTCTTTAAAACCAGAGGAAGCAATCACATATGCCTCCTGGAGTTCTGCAGTGGAAATAAGCTCATCAGTGAGTGTGTTAACACATGGTGCCTGGCGTCCAGTAAGCACTCTGAGGTTATTTTTACTGTCATTTCTGTCTTCCCATCACTACCATTGCTTCTACTGCTGATGCTACTACAGCTTGAATGTCCCTTGGATGAAAACCAACAAGAAGTGTTTGGGATTTGGGATTTTTTTAAATGTTGGAATATTGACATATACATAATAAGACATCTTGGAGACTTGAGTTTAAACACAAAGTTCATGTATGTTTTAATACACATTACACACGTAACCTGTATGTAATTTTATGCAATATTTGTACTCACCTGTGGTTTGACTGTGATCTATCACGTGAGGTCAGATGAGGTCAGAATTTTCTATGTTAGTGTGTCACATTTCCAGTCGGGGATTGAAAAAGCTTTTCCAGATTCTGCTTCCCCTCACCAGAATTTATTATAGTAGGGAAAGTGTGTTTCAGAATATTTCATGTTCTGAGGTAACATCATTAATATCCAGCCAATACCCAAGAAGAGTTTATATTGTACAGACCCTGGATTGAGCCATGAGCTCCAAGATAAATATGTGTGCTGCTTCCTGCTCTTAAAGAGCCCTCAGTCTTGGGGTCAGGGTGCAGGCAAGTAGATGAGTATAATATCCAAGTGAAAAGGACAAGTTCTTTCTCAGAGAACATCAAAATTCCAGTGATCCTGGCCTTCCTTTCTTCGATTCTTTAACTCCCCATAAAAACACTATTAAACCATCAGAAGGCTTCTGATGAAAGTGTTTCAAGGGTTGGAAGTTTAGCAAATATGGAATTGGGTGGGGCTGAAGGTCTCGAGTTTAGAAAAGGTCTCCAAAAACAGTGAACGTGGACTTTGTATAAGGGAGAAAAAAACTCAGAGATTTTTTTGTTATAGAATATGACATATAGATTTCAGAACTGTGACTAGAATGATGTAAGTTAAGAGAATTTAAAAATGGGGTGAAAATAGTGGGCATGAGTAATGGGATGCTTCAAGCAGGAGCGTGTCCACACTTCTGTTAGCTGCTGACAGATTCTGCACCCAAGAGTGGGCTGATCAGTGACCACGAAAAGGAGGCTCCTTCTCCATTCCTTGACTATGTGCAGACTCCTAGGAATAAAGTCACCCTGCGGAGACCTTCTGGGACCCAGTCCCCTGTGCAGTGACGGTGGTAACAACTGCTACAGGAACCTGGCCTTGCTGGAGTCGGTGCCCTTCTGGAGCCTCAGAGCAGCAACCATAGACCACAGTGGACCAAAAGTTGACCACAGACATATGCTGTTCACACACAGGTGTAGTTGTGAGACTGTTTTAGATTTTCTGGCTTCTATTCTTCAAGAAAACAGGAGAGGTGGCAGCACTGCTTGCACTTCTGCATGACCATAAGAGGTTGGATTATAGTTGCAGTGTGTGTGTGTGTGTGTGTGTGTGTGTGTGTCTGTGGAGTATTGGAAAATTGAACCTAGGGCCTTGCAAGTGGTAGGAAAGCATCTAATGCTGAGCTGTATCCCCAGACTTTTAGAAATTTCTGTTTTTAGTTAGGATCTTGCTGAGTTGCCCAGGCTGGCCTGGAACCTGTAATCCTCCAGCTTCCCAAGCAGCTGGAATTACAGGAAAGCCCAACAACACCCAGCACGCAGTTGCCTCCTTGCTCCACAGTAGACTCCCTGGTCCCCACCTTGTCTTAGCTCAGGAGTTGCTTTGCTCGTTCACCTCACTAGCCTGAGCATGCTGCCTCGGACCTAGCGTTTCCAGAGAGAAGGGGAATAGTTAGCGGTCCAAGACTGGAAGCACTTTGATGCTTTGGAGGCTACAATGCCCCAACTGATGCCCACCGAAGAAGGCGGTGGCCCTGGGGGGGAGACTCACAGTGACAAGACCATGGGAAAGGAAAAGCTGATCACCCCTGAGCTCATGTGAAGGTGTCTTTTCTGTGCTTTCCCTGTAGATCCTGGAGCACTGAACTTGTGCTTCCTCTGAATCCTCCCATGACCAGACATAGATGGACTCTGCCTGCCCCATGCATGTGGCAGCCAGGAGCTCCATCCTGGATGAGGCTGTGGGGAAGCATACAGTGGATTTTGTAGGATGTAGAAGATTTGAATCTTTGGCACAGTGGAGAGAATGTTCTAGAAGAAGCAACCCACAGAGTAAAGAAGCAGTGCTTGGAATAAAATAAGGAACATTTAAGACAAGTGGCCGAAAAGAGCAAGAAAGATATGTGCTTGATGGTGGACATGCTGTGTCCATTAATGAAAACACCACTTCAAGCATGCGTTTCCAAGGCACATGTCGTAAGCTTTGTTCCACATCAATAAGTAATTATTTACAGTATTTTAATGACTACATAATGCTCCATTTCCTACCCATAGAATGATATATCATGACTTACTACCCTGGCAGTCAACTAAGGTCCTTTGTATTTTTTCCTAGTATAAACACTATGGTGAATATCTGTGTGCATATCTTCATGATTTTTTGGAGGGGCTACCAGGAATTGAACCCAGGGCCTTGCACTTGCCAGGCAGGCACTGTCGTCCCACTGAGCTACATCCCTGACCCACCTTTATGATTTGATTGAGACATTTTGAACAGATCGACAGGACTTGGAGATGAGTATCTTCTTTGTTTTTCATAGCCAAAGACAATTCAACATTTCTGCTGCTTCCTGCTCTTAAGAGCCCTCCTCCCTAAGGATTTGGGACATGATGCTGATGTTATTGACCAAAGTGAGAAGATATGGAAAAAGGAATGATTAATGTTGTGAAGAAGACTGTAAACTCAGTAACCCAGTTTGGAATTTTTGCTGCAAGTATCAGTAAATCTTGCTGAGTTGCTTAAGTTTTTCTCGTGCGGAAAGTCTAGAGGTTGGTGAGCACTGACGTGTGTGTTAGCTACTCTGCAAGGACTCCCGCTGCTTCTTACATTTTGCTCCTTCACCCTGAGCAGAGGCTCCATGGTGCTACAATAGCTGCTGTTTCTTCTGACAGCAAGACCATGTTCAAGTTGGGAAGAAGTCAGAAGTAGTGACAGGTATCTGTAATTTTTTAGTAACGAAAACAAAAACAATAAAGAGACACCCATCTGCATACACACATAGGTGTGCACACACACCTACTTCTCACTGACATGACTTGCTCACATTGACCACTCATCATTGCAAAGGACGATGGGAAAGGAGGAAGTAGAATTATCCAGATTGAGCCCATTGTTTTGGCTTCGGTCTGGGAATGAGTGGTACACAATAAGCCATCAATGGGGTTGGTGCTGTGCTTTGAGAAAATAAACTGCTGGGACACTGGAGAGGTATTGCTCCAGGCAGCAAAGAGTCCTGACACCCAGATGTCTGCATTAAAAGAGGGTGGAGTGCTCATTCCCAACCATAACGAGACCCCAGCTAGTAAATCAGACATATAAAACAGAGTCAGATAACAAGTTATTCATGTGAAAACAAAACCCCAGGAAAAGTAGGAAACACTAATCTTTATTAAATTTTACAGCAGCACTTTGATTTAATCCTCGTAATGATAACTTAGTCTTTCTACAAATATTTACCAGTGCTTTCCATGTGTCAGGCACTGAGCTGGGGATATAGCAGTGGATGAAAGAAGCAGAGTTTGTGCTCCAGACCAGTGGAGAAGGCAAAAAACAAACCAACCAACCCAGAGAAGCAAATAAGAAATAGTACAGTTCAGTGTGCAGAACGAAGTCTCTGTGGTGGGAGTTTGTGTTTAAAACGGTTCTGTAAGATTTTAATGGAGCTGAAAAATTCCTGTCACCTGGTGACATCACAGCTGTTGACCTCCTGCATTGCTCGTGTTTGTAGTGATTTTGATATAAACAAACCTACTACACTGCCAGTCATAGAAAAGTGGAACATGTGTAATTTTGTACAGAGCGTAATACTTGATACTAAGTGACTTGTTACTGGTTAGTGCATTCACCATAGTATATGTTTATCATTATTTTTAGAGTGCACTCCCTGTACTTATTTTAAAAAGTTTAGGGCCAGGGATATAGCTCAGTGGCATAAGCACCTACCTGGCAAGTGCAAGGTCCTGAGTTCGATTCCCGATACCAAAAATAAAAAGTAAAAAGTTTAGTATTAAACCGTAAGCTATGTTATCCCAGCAGCAACCAGGTGCATTTATGGTTGCTGCAGCTCTTGGTCACATGAAAAGGCTATGGCAGGTGATTGACCTGTGCCAGGGCACCCTGTGGTGTTTGCACAGTGATAAAGTCACCTGCAACACACTTGAAATGCACCCCTGTTGTTATGTGATGCATGATGATGTAATGTCAGGTAGGAATAAGTGCCATGAGGCAACTTACAGCTGAGCAGAGAACAGAGAAGAAGGAAGCAGGACTCTAGCATCTTGAAGCAAATTCGCATCCAATTTCAGTGCCGGGGACACTGGGGCAGGCGGGGCAGCAGCCAGAGTGCCCAGGTGGCCCTCAGTGGAACACAGCCTCTGGGCAGGTTGACTTGAAACGCACGCTAGCAGATATATCATGTAAGTGGAACTGGGGGGAAGGGTTAGCATCTGCACCTAAGTGAGACCCATGGTCTCCCATCAGACTCTGCATGTGAAAAGAATTCAATCTTTTGGTGGCATAAAGTTTTCTTTAGTTTTGTCTTTGCTCTATGTCAGAAGCACAACAGTGGAATTTTACCCCAACTTCTTGGTCTGTGCTGCCAAATTTAACCAATGAAAGAAAAGAACTTCATTCAATTCCACTGTGGCATGAGTTTCATGGGACTGACCAGTTCCTGGATTCTGTGTGGGATGTAAGTGTAGTGGAAGGAACACAGGCTCCAGGCTTTGCCTGGTTGGGTGGGGACACGGAGCCTCCTGCTCGCTGGCATCTGAACACGGGTGGCTGAGCCTCTGCGGGTCTAGCTCCTGTCAAGTGAGCAATCCTACTTCCTAAAGTGCTGGTGTGAAGAGCTAGTGAGATGGTGCACACGGTGCTAGAAACCAGGAAGTGCTCAGTAAATGCAGAAAGACCTTGTGCTGCACTTGTTAGTGGCATTCAGAGACTCTGCATGATCGAGTGTCAGGCCCATGTTATGGAGGAAGCCTCAGAAAGACACGTTTTCCAGGCCGTAATCTCACACTTGCAGCTTTATAGACTGTGGCCAGCCTGGCAGCCAGGTTTCTCGATGGTATGTTTCTGGAGCTCAGCAGGCTTGAAATGTTGTCTTCCCATGTTGCATGCTGGTGCAGACAGCAGAATATGGAACCAGTGAGACTCCTCATCACGACAGTGGTCCAGAGCCAGGATCCAATCATCCCGTTGACAAACAGCTCAGTACAGAGAATGGTGAACAGCTGTTCCCCATCTCTGGTGAGCAGCGAGCAGGCGGAAATGGGTTTAAGCTGCGTGAAGGATTGGAGTTATTTATGGCAGAATTTCCTGATAGTGAAGGTTGCTCAACATTAGGACTGGATTACAGAGGGAGGCTGGAGAATTCCTGTCTGTGGAGACTTTGAAAACATGTTCTTGTTTGTGAGATTACTACAGGCACCGTCTTCCAACCATGCTCGTCCAGTCTCTTTTTCTATGCAGATGGTGCTTGTAACCAAATGAACCTTCTCTAAAAGATTAGGGGGAGGGAGGTGGTACGCAGAGAAGGGCAGAAAGATTGCAGCATACTTGTCAAAATCATCCTCATCCGCTGTTTGCCTTTTCCAACGCGGGCTTTGGTATTTTGGCTGAGGGTGCACAAGTGCAAATTGACTTAGCTTGCACCTAGGACCGCAAAGCCCACTTCAGCTGGGTGAAACACAAAACAAAACCAGCCAAGACTGATCTTCGATGAACGTGGTTTGCACATGCTCATCATCTTTTTTCTCTCTTTTCCAGTGCTGGGAATTGAACTCAGGGCCTTGCGCGCACTAAGCAAGCTCTGTACCAGTGATCTGGGTCCCTGCTCATGCATGCCCCGTTCTAAAAGAAGTAGCCCTTGTTATATCAGCCAGTTCTTGTCCTGAGCCCTGTGGGAATATGTGCTGTCAGCAGGTAGCAATTTTCAGGGGGAATATGAAGTCTGGGAGTTTTTAATTTGGAGCAGCTAATTTTTTAAAAGCCAGGTACATGTGTGCCCAAGTGGGCAGGACCTATGGTTGATGGCTCTATGTGCAGAGTGCTCTGATTGGCCCCGTGGGCAAGCAACTCACCCACCTTCAAACCCAGAACTTGGCCATAGAGGTCTTCCTTTAAAATGAGCACTTCTATATTTGTGGATTAAACCATGATAAATTGCCATTTGCAGATTGAAAATAACCAAGACTGTCAATTTTTCATATGCTTCAATCTAAAAACATTCACACACTTAAGAAATAAGAATATAGAATACAAACTAGATTCTCCCCTGCATCACAGGACCTTTCTGCCTCAGGACCTTCCTGCCTCCTCAGAGATGAAGAAAGCACCCGGTATTGCTCTGGCACCCTGAGTTACTTGCCAGCAAGCTGCGCCTGGCAGATGGAAATGACATCAGCAACTGCTTGGGTATCGTTCATCATCTCATTTGTACCAGGCGATTTACAGAGTCTGTGCTTCCCAGGCCTGAATGGCTTTAACATCCTTGAATTTCTTGTCACAATAGCCAAAGCATCTGTAGAAACCTCGCAAAGAAATCATGCTTTCCTTCTTGATTATTTTCTATCTTCCACCTTAGTCATAGGTTACTGATTTCTACAAATACCACTAGTTGGGAATTAACAAGGCATAACTGAGAATGAAACAGTTGATATCCACAGGCAAAGGGAGATCCACAACCATCTTGATTCAGGTGCAAATCACATTGCTTACTGATGGCACAATTCTCTTACACAAAAAGTGGTCACCAAAGGAGAATTGGCCTGCTGACTTCCTCACGGAAACCTGAAGGGTAGTGATCCACCTGACACTGTGTCTTCTCCTGGGATGCGGGAGGAGCGGGTGACCAGGAATATCAACTTGAATGGATTAGGAAATGCCTAGCAGATTAGTAAAGCACGGGTCTGGGTGTTATCTGTGGTTGACTTGACACACACCCCAGATGGAGGTGGCACAAACCAATAGACTTGTAGCTGGGACAGAGTAAAAAGGGAAGGGAGAAGGAAGTGTTCCCGGTTGGAAGTGTGCCAGTCCTCACCATCACGTTTTGACAGCAGTCTCCTGTCTCTTTGCCTTCAGATGCAGACTCACACCAGTGACTCCATCAGCTTTCAGGCCTTCAGGCTTGGACTGGTGCTGCATCTCTGCTTCCTCTTGTTCTCTAGCCTTCATCTTCTTGGGCTTCCAGATCCCCCAGATCCCCAGCACAGGGTCAGCCATTGTGGACTCTGCCACCTCCAAGCCTGGAAGACTGTATAATAAATCCCCTTACGTGGGCATATATTTCCTACTGATTCTGTTCCTCTGGAGAAACCTAACTAATATAGGGGCCGGTGTTCTGTCATGTCTGAGGAAAAAAGACATGGAAGAATCTCATCATTCTGGCTTTATTTGTCCTAGAACTCAGATGAAAGTATTTCTACAGTTCTGCAAGGTTTTTTGATGAATAGGATAATAGCTCCCCCGCTTCCTTGCTTCTTTTCCTGCTTCCTTTCTTCTCTCTTTCTCTCCTCTCAATATTTAAGGTTTACTCCATATTGATCCATAAATATCAACTCCATATTGAGCTATAAATATTATATATTTCTTTCACAATGCACTATACAGAAAATGTATTTCTGCAAAATATATACTGCATTGTTATTCTCTTAGTTAATTACAATTCCAACATATCAGTGGGTTTTTCCCTTCCTCACAAACATTAGGAAAAGTCCACCCTGGCGGTCTTTGGTGGAGGCTGATGTCCAGTCCTAAACTATGGGGTCAGACTCTGCAGACAGACAGCAAAGTGAAGTGTGCTGAGCTCCCATGCTTCCAGGGCAGATCTGTCCCAGGAAAATATACAGGAGGAAAGACAGAGTTCGGGGCTAGCACAGCACTGCTTTACAGTACATTTTGAAATGTGTTGTTCTGAAAGGCCCTTCCAAATCCATGGTTCAGAAGAAACTCTCCTTAGTGGGAACCACAGAGATTTCACAGATACAGTGGAATGGAGGCTTCTAAGCATGTTGCTCCTGCAGAACTGAAGCAGCCTGGATGGAGCATGTTGCTCCTAGGGAAGTGAGCTTTGTGGACTTGACAGCCAAGCTTTTTGATGGACTATCTGGAAACTCAAGAAGACTAAGCCTCATTGACTCCTCTGACTGAAGAAACAGTGGAGGAATTGGCTGGTTGAGGCAAGATCTTGCTCTGGAGTTCAGGCTGGCCTTGGACTCTAGGTACCCCAGATTGGCCTTAAACTTGTGATCCTCCCACCTCAACCTCCAACATGCTGGAATTACAAGCATGAGCTTTTTACAAATAGCCTAACTTGGGCCTCACTACAGATCTTATAGATCAGATTCTAGGAATGAGGTCAAGGCCTACGTATCTACCAAGTCTAACTGGGTGGCCACAAAAGAGCCAGCTTCCAGCTGGGGGTACTGGTGCTGGATTCACCCCTCCTCCCTTCCTCTTCACTCCATAGGTTTTCTTGGATGCTTATTCTGTGGTGAGCAGAGCAATGGCCAACATGCTGGAGTCCATGAGTTCTGTAGGAAAGAGGTAGTTGAGTTCTGGATCTTCCACAGCCAGCTACCTGGCTCAGACCAACTTACGGGGATGAGAATAGGAGAAGCTTGGGCGTGATACGAGCAATGAAAAAGACAAATTAGGATCATGCAGTGGGGCCAGGGGAAAGGTGGCCGGAGACAGCCTCTCTGAGAGGAGATGTTTGAAAAGAGTCATCTCGGAGATGAGCCCCGCAGGTCAGACGCTGTGAGATTGGAACATGCCATCCCCCAGCCTTTTTTTTAACCAGTGTTGTTATTTCTGTACCAGGAATGCAACCCAGGGCCTCTTGCATACGAGACAAATGCTCTACCACTGAGCCACTTCTTACCCCATGCTAACTGTCCTTCAGGAACAAGGATTAACAGAAAACCAGACTACTTAGAGAGTAATAAGAGGAGGTAGGTGAGGGGTAGTGGCACACACCTGTAATTCCAGTACTTTGGGAGCCTGAGGCAGGAAGACTGCAAGTTGGAGCCTGGCCAGCCCAGCCTAGATCTGGAGGGTTGCTCAGTGTGAAGATCCTGGGGTCAATTCCCCTGGATGGCGAAGAGGTAGACAGAGGTAGGAGAGATGAGCAGAGGTCAGATCTTTGGCTGTGGACTATGATTCTGACTTGGGCTTTATTCTGAGTGCAGCGGGAGCCACAGGAAAGTAGAGGTTTTTGTTTGGTTTGTTTCTGGAAATGAATTGGTTCTCCCAGATTTATAGATGAGTAAGGTCCTTTTGGCTGCTCTTTGTGATAATGGATGAGGTAGTGATGAAATGTTATCCAGTACTGCTTGGTATCGGACCCACTATGCTTTACTTTTAGATTGTGATGTAATTCACATACCACAAAAGATGCAGTTCTGCAGCTGTCAGTATATGCAAACAACAGTGCAACTCCTACTCCCATCTATCTTTGGGGTTCAAGAGTAAATGGCTTTAAGTTGCAAACTTGTAATGGTACCAATAACAGAATGAACAGAAGAAAAGCAGGGGAGGGTGGCATCTGCCTTTAATCCCAGCTACTCAGAAGGCCGAGGTAGGAGGATTGGAAGTTTAAGGCTACCCTGGGCAAATGAGTGAGACCATGTCCGAAAACAAAAATTTTAAAAGCGCCTCGGTGGTTGAGTTCATTGGCAGAGAACTTGCTCAAGATCTACAAGCTCTTCAGCTCAGTCTCCTGTACCAAACAAGTAAACAACAACAGCATTAAAAGTCACAAATACCCAGTCATGTGCCACACACCAGCGATTCTAGTCCAGCAATTCTAGTACTCTGAGAGGCTGAAAGAGGGGAGCGTAAATTTGAACATAGCAACACAGCAAGGCTCTGGCTCAGAAACTAAAAAGTGCTGGGGATGGATGTAGCTCAGTCCAGAGGTCCTGGGTTCAGTGCCCCACACCGGGGTAGAGTGGGGGTCTCATCCAGTAGAGAAGAACTTTTCTGCCATGATGGGATGTGTTCTACATCCTGCTGTCCAAATTGGCAGCCACCAGCCACATGTGACTGATGAACACTTGAGATGTGACCTATATGACAAAAACTGGATTTCTTTTATTTAATTAAATTTACATTCAAATAGTCACACATGGCTACCATATTGGACAGTAAAGCTCTATAACAAATTACAAATCCAGTCTTATCTGAGATCATTTTCCCTATTTCCTCTAGCCTCCCCAGTTTCAAAAATGTTCGACATTTGGAAGCACGTGCTGTACAAATCATTGTGCTTAAATGTATTCCTCACTACAAAGAAAAAGCCCGAGAGTTCCCACAAGGGATCCAGATGACAGGTGACAGGAGGGACTGGAGGGAATGTTCTGGAAATAAATGCCCCTGGGAGGTGGCCCCGTTAGCTCCAGGCACAAGTGACCCTGTGTGGTCACAAGACGATGCAGACTGGTGGTGAGCTTAGCCACAGCTCTCCAGCTCACGAGGGGTGAGAATAATTCCCAATGCAGTATTTTGAGAGGGCACAAGCAGGGACGTTTCTTCTGCCCATGTTGTGGGTTGCATGTGACGACAAGAACAAAATTGCCCCTTCTGGGTCCTGTCACCAAACTATTAGTTAAGAAGAATCAAAGAACTGTGAAACCCTTTTAAACTCCCCCGTCTCCACCCTTCCTCTTCCCAAAGTTCCATTTGAGCTGCTTCTGTTATTAAAAAAAACGCCCTCCAGAGACCTGCCTTTTTTTCAGAGGGTTTGTTCTTCCGTCCTTCAGAAGAATAGAAGTACCCCGGGAGGAGCCTTGAGCTTTATTAATGTAAAATATTCAGTGGTTTTTCTCATTGTTCTTCAGTTCCTGTTTTAGTTTCTTAGACTGCCATGTTTTACAAATGTGAGGAATACGTCAAGGCAAGCCCACTTGAGATGCTTCTTGGCCTAAAACTTCCTGTACTGTTTGGGAACGAAAAATAAATCCTTGGTCTTTATTATGTATGAAGTTATGAGAAGATGAGATAGCCTTTCATGAATAATTAATATTTATCTAGAAAATAGGGGATGTTTAGGAGAAGACTAAAAATACTCACTTTTTACCTGATAAACTTAGAAGAAAAAAAAAACAGTCTGACCTCTACATTTTCAGGGTTTTAGTGTAAATGCATCCACAGGTCAAAACACTGACATTATTTACTGAGCTGGAGATCTGTATACCCTGGAGAGCCAGGGTCAGATTTAGACTCCCCAGACCTTAGAGTTCCACGTGGGGATGTGCAGGGCACAGGAGGCGGGTGGTGCCCATCTACAGCCTATGGAGGGTTTCTCACATGAGCCCCGGATGTGCCTAGGCTGTCTTCGCGACAGCAGCCGCTGCTCCACGCAGCCTCAGGCCCAGGGACGACCCACCTGGGGAGAGACCAGCACAACCTGGGGGCGTGCGTTTGGGCATTTGGGCAGAGAATGCTGGGTGCTGGGTGCCGGACGGATGTTTGGAGAGAGACCTAGAAAACAGGCATCTTTACCCTGCAGGAAGGACCGCAGAGGGAACAGGGTCAGAGTGGGCCATCTGGAGCAGAGCTCAGGCCACAGACCCTGCTTGTTGGCTTGGGCTTGGCGCAGCATGGAACCTCTTCTGTTTTAGGAGCCAACACCCACTGCAGCGCCTCTGTGTGGAAATGAACTTTGCTTCCTAACTTTCTCTTTCGCTCCCCCGCCCCCTCCAGGCAGGGACAGCAGAACAGGCACGCGTCAGAGCTGCCTTTAAGGCCTGACTGTACAGGTGGTGTCTTGTGTAGTCGGGTTTTCAGCTTTCTGTCTCTCAGGCTTTGTTTCTGGCTGATGGCGAGAGAGTTCACGAATCATGCAAGTTCACCTGTTAGAAGGTTGTTAGTCAATTGACAGAGGGGAACAACCCCCAACCACTACCACAATCCATGTGAGAACATGTTCATCACCCAAAAAGAAACCCGGACCCATTAGCCCTCGCTGCCTCTCTCCTCGCCTCACCCCACCATCTGCTTTCCATGCCTACGGATTTGCCCGGCCCCCACCCAGAGCTTCTGCTCTGTCAAAGCCCTTCCCTCGGCCTCCACACACTCACAAACAGGACAGGAAGGTCTTGGCATGCTTGAGTGCCTTCACTGTCTGCTCAGGAGACGTCACTCACGCTGCTCACCCTTTCATCGTCTCTGAATTTAATGTGCAAGAGCCACCAGGGAAATCTCGTGAAAATTCCCGGGATTCTGCAGATCTGGGTGGGGCCTGAAATTCTTAATTTCTAAATGATGTCCAGACTAGTAGTGTGGAGACCACGTTTCCAAGGACAGATGACGCTGGAGTCGTTATTTTACACCAGGGTGTAAAAGTCAGTTTTACAGTCAGTTCGCACCAGTCCACGTCAGTTTGTCAAGGAGATTCAGAACTGACGCGTATGGCAGGTTCCACATTTGGTGTAGAAAGCAGTGTGCGGACACGTTTTGTGAGAGTGTGTGTGTGTGTGTGTGTGTGTGTGTGTGACAGAGAGAAGAGAGACAGAAAGAGAGAAAGAGAGCGAGCCTTGGGCAGCTGGCTCTGACTTTGCATACGTAGACCTCTGTCTGCCATTCTCAAATGGGGGCTATGAGAACTCCCAATATTCATTTCCCTTCTAGTTTTCAAGTCTCTGAGCTTTCTGATTTATTGTCACCCTAAGCAGAGGCAGGGTAGGTTGTCTTAACTTCATCTGGTTCCTTTTCTTATGAAGGCCGCAAAACTAACTTTCTCTGACCATCCCCAAAACGGCAGGATCACTGGCTCTGGTCACACAGTGCCTTCCGGAAATTGTCTTCTCGTGAAAGAAATAAGAATGACATTCTCCACACTTTGAAATTTCCATGTGTGCTGTTTCTGTAGGTGGTGGGACAGTGATCCCTGTTTAGAAAGGAGGAATCTGAAGCACATGGTTTTCTGAGAATTCAGAGCCCCTGGCTGGACTTCTGGCAGGTCTTTGCACAGCCTGTGGCTTTCAGTTGCCATTCATGAAAGCAAGACCCACTTTCTCTGGGTTTCATCAACTTGTTTTCGTTGCTGTGGTTTCTTGCTAAATGACTGTGCGTATCATCAGATTGCAATGGCAGAGCCAGGGCCAGACACAGAAGCTGGGCTCCCTGCGCCTCCTCCGATGGCTGCCAGGCTCCCTGAGTGCCCTGCTTTGATGTTAAGTGGGAAGCAGGGGCGCAGGTAGGGACCGATCAGTCTGCTAGGTTATGGACAGCAGAGGCCATGTGTGTGTCGCATCCTCTAAGGACACAATGTAAAAAGGGGTTGAGGCTCGTGGCAGCACATCTATGACTCCTCAAGACATTCCAACCTGTAAAGGGATGACATCGCTGAGAAGGACAGGAGTGTGAGCACAGTCACAGCACATACAGCAGCGCCTCTGTGACTGTGCCACTTCCTTGCTCAAGCACCTCCAGTAGGTCCTCGTTCCCCAGGTGTTAACTCTCGCCTTCTTACTACAGCAGTCAGGACTCCTTCCCCAGGCTGTGGTCTCTTTTTCTAGCCTTTCTGCCCTCAGTTGTCCCGCTAAATATCTCCCGCTCCCTCTACGCTGTGCTGGACCATGTACTGTTCTAGGAACACGGCGCCTTCCGTGCCTCTCCTTGTACAGCTCTTGTCAGCTACAATGTCCCTCTTCCCTTTCCCTTTCTATCAAAGTTGGAGTCATCTGTAATCCCAGCGCTGAGGGAGACTGAGGCAGGAGGATCCCCAAGTTTGAGGGAAGGGGAAGGGAAAGGGGAAGGGAAGGGAGAAGGAGGAAGGAAGGAAGGGAAGTGTGTGTTGAAGTAATCCTTCCAGGGTGAGTTACTTGCTTCCTCCTCCTCCCTGATCTTATTTTTTTGTGGTTCTTAATTTTCTTATCTTCTATCTCTTCTCTAAATTTTGCCATAACTGAATATTCTTCTGACATTTTCTCATGCTGTACAGAGCTAATAAAAGCTGCCAGAGCTAGCACAACACGTAAGAAAAGCAAAAGCAAACGCTAGAGCGCGTCCTGTATGGCGTGGCTGGGTGCGGTTTACATACAAGGCGTGACCAAAAATACAGGGACTTAATTTTTAAAAATTTTATTCCGGTAAAAGTTGTATTACCATTACTCTCCTTCAAAATACTCCTCATCCTGCTTGAAAACACTTCTCCTATCATCCTTGCCACTTCCTGACACAGTTCTGGAAGTTCTCTTTCATGAGTGTCTTTAGTTGCACCGTAGTGGCTGCCTTGATAACCTGAATTAATCCAAAACATTTACCTTTCCTGGTCATTTTGACTTTAGAGAAGAGCCAGAAATCAGATGGTGCCAGATCTGGTGAATAAGGTGGCTGAAGACCCACACTGATGCTTTTGCGAGCCTGCCTTTCCCCTGGGAGGCACTCAGAAGCAGCATTCACTGCATTTTTTGTCATACCGCATAACGACACTCACAAAAGAGGATTTCTGGAGCTGCTTCAGAAAGCTGCAAGAATGATAAATGTTTCTGAATCAAGAAAGAGTATTTGAAGAGAGTTACTGGCAGTATGTCTTTTATTGTAATAAATGCTTTACATTTAAATACTCAGTGTATATTTTGATTATCCCTTGTAACTGGCTTCGTTGCATCTTCCACATGACTGGGTAGGAAGCCAACGTTACAATCCACAGCACTGATGAGGAAGTTCAGATTTCCAGAATTGCCCAGCAGGTCTGGTCTTAGACCTGGAGCTGGTGACAATGTGCAGACCCTCTAAGGTTCCCTGTGCATCCATTTATCTCCACCAAGGTTCATGTTCAAACCCCTAGCACTGCCACACCATAGAGAACCTGGGTTCACCTGCTGTGAGATGACCAGAAGACATTCCCTGTGCCCCCAGCACAGTGACCACCATGGGCCATGTCCATCCCCAACCAATTCTTGCTTTCTCAGCAGTGTGTCCTGAATGTGGAGCTCAGGAATTCTCACAGGGTACTCAAGCTTTTGCAAAGCATGGAAGAGAGACTTTAGACCCTTGAGAAAACACACCAACAGTAGTAAGACCCAAGAAATTTCAGCAGGTGACCACACAGAACAACGTTGGGTAGATGTTTATTGTCAGAGTAGGGAGTGAGGTAGAAATGTCCACAGGAGTGGTAGGGACAGGGAACTCTGGTAGAAGGTTCTCAGGTGACAGGACTTGAGCTTGAGTCCGTTCTGGTCTTCAGGTAGACTTGTTTGCTACCTGTGTCTGGTCTTAGATCTGCTGAGAGAGGGGATGAACGTGGAACACAAGCTGGCCTGGTGGAACACACTAGTAACTGCAGCTCTCTGGGAAGCTGAGAAGACTTTATATCAAAAAGAAGGGAGAGTACTGTGGATCTAGTTCAGTATGAGGGTTTTGGGTTCCATCCCATGGAAGGGAGGGAGGAGGAGAGAGAGAGAGGGAGAGGTGGAAAGGAGCTAAAATATCTGCCAAATTCACAATGTAAAATACTATTTAGGCACCTAGGAAAATGCTCACAATATAATAAAATATTTTTAAAATTTAAGGTTTTGTGTAATCACAATTTTTCTAGAATACATATTTCCATTTGCACTTTGTTTATGCGTAGGGAAAAGGCTGTGTTCAAAAGGGTTGCATCTGAGGTCTGGGATAGCAGGTGATTTTGACTTTGTTCTTACACAGCTTTTGAACTATCAGATGGTGTCAAGTGAAAAACATGTGGCAATCAGATATCAGAGAAAAATATGATATTAAAAAAGTCCAAAAGTTTAACTCAAAAACTGAGGTTAGAAAACAAAAAAGGGCACAAAAAAATTAGAGGGTCAGCGATGGGCTGGGTGGAAAGGACATTGTTGGAACCCAGCACGACTCTCTCCTTAATGTTCTTTTATGTGAGTGTACACAATTTCAAAGCTTTTCCTGAGTTTATTTTTGTGTTGAACGGCTTTAAGCTTCCTTAGACAAAGCCTTCAGTAGGCATCTACAATTTGAAAATGTGACGGAAGTTGATGGAATGTCCCGAGTTTTTTGATTTTGGTATTGCTGGAGATCAGACCCACGGCCTTGCTCTGGCTAGGCAGGCACTCTGGCCCTGAGCTGCAGCTCTAGTCCTCAAGGGTTTTTCACCTAGACTAGACTTAGGGTAGTGTGAAAAGAATGAGACCCTCTTGGCAAACGTCCTCCTGCTTCTGCTATGTTACTCCTGGGTCTAATCTATCTCTCTCTGATTACTGATGTCTGCTGCCCTACAGAGGTGGTCACCCAGGGAATGGGCTGGGCCAGGAGGAAAACTCATTCCCTGGTGCTGTCTTTGCCATCCTGGATTCCCTTAAAGCTTTGGGAAGTGGGGAGCTGGATTTCAGAAATGGGAGCGGGGCCACACGAAGGTACCTCTCTGTGTCACCCTTATTCTCTATGGACACATATCCACCCTTGTGTGACAGCTTTGGATAAATAAAATCCTAGTCAAAAAAGTCTGCTCCCATTTAGCCCAAATAAAGAAAAAAGAAGGAGGCAGGAAAGCTCTCAGATAATTTGCTACCTCCTTGACTTCTGGAGCAAATTAGACTTCAAGTTTGTTTTTGCTGATTTACATGTTTGCTTTTAAATCTTTATATGTCAAAGATTATCAGGCTAAAAACCTTGTATGTGCCTGATCAACTTTCTTCTATCTTGATAATGTCTTTTTAAAGTTCTAGAAAATGTTCTTTCAGGGCTTGGGGTGTAGCAGTACTAGACCACTTGCCTAGCATCTGCAAGGCCCTGGGTTCCATCCTAAGTACTGTAGACCAACAGGCAAGCAAGTTTTGTGAAGAGTGAGGGGATTAGGAGAGAGTGGGGAGATTGCACCAGGTTCAGAGAAACTGACCGAGCCCTTCCAAATTCTGTGTTCCTTATATGTTTTGGGGCTGGGGGGGGTGCTAGGTAGAATTCCAGGATTAGAACTAATGAAACCAAGTTTATAAGACTCCTGCCTGAACATCATATAGCTCTTCCAAATGTCATTTTGATAAGTTAATATAAACAAATCAGAAACATCTGCAGCAGAAATCCCCCCCCCCGAACACACTAGGGCTTAACAATTAAATGGAAGAATGCTTGGCACAATGTGTTTTGGGTTTTAGTGGATCCAAAATGTTTTGAAAAAACAGTTAAGTTCTTAAGGCTTTTTGGGAATTGGAAAGGCAGCTGGCTGCCCTGCCCCATTTAAAAATGGCAACGGTTATTTCTGTCCCCTGTGTCCTCTCCTGTTGCTCCTCTTGTTGGTGGAGGGAATTCTGTAGCAGAGGCCCACACTTCTGTTGTGTGAAGAGAGGATTCCAGTTGCCTGACCCTCCCAGACACTCGGCTCACTTCTAACTCCCTATCCCATCCCTACATTTGCTTCCTAAGCACAGACTGTGTTTCAGGCACAGAGGCTTTAAAAGTGATGGGGAAGCCCACACCACAGTGCATGTCTGTAATCTTGGCATTCTGGGAGCCTGAGGGGGGAAGATTGCAAGTTTGAGCTCCTTATGGACACCTTAGGGACTTAGCAAGAGCCTGTAAAAAGGGCTGGGTGTATATATACCTCAGTGTAAGGACCTTGGGTTCAATCCACAGTACTGACCCACCACCATCATGAGAAAAAGTGATGAAGAGGCATCATTTCCTTGAGTTGCAAGACCATTCCTTGACTCAGGGGAGCATTTCTGGCAGCAGGATCACACTGTCACAATGTCGAGCTCTTCCAACTGGTACTGGTTCACCCTTCCAAACAATGCCCAATGTATTGCTGGCCCCTAAGAGAAGAAAGAGGGCATCAGAGGTTCAGGGGGTGGACAGAAATCCAAGGGACTGTCGCAAGGAAGACCAGGCCCAAGTTGTGTAAAAGGTCACAGCTAACAAACTCTGCATCGTAAGAGCCATGCTGGGTGCGGTCCCCTCTGACCTCCCTCTTCTTGGAGACAGACCGAGGGATCCCAACAAAAGCCAACAAGCAGATGAAAGTGATTAGTGTGCAGTTCCTTTTCAGGCTTTTATTTGAAGAAGTTCTATTTTATTGACTTGCAGTCTCACCACCTTGAAATTTTAATCACCCGAGCTCAAAGCAGACATCAGTTAGATCGCCTGTCTTGCAATTCTATCTGAACTTGAAGATGAAAGAGGAAACCTTCGCACCTTCTCAGTCCCTCTGTGTCCCCTTCAAAGGAAGCCGCCAAGCTTTTGTAGGTTCCTAAGGAATCAGGTTGCAAAGTCTTAATTCCCTAATCTGAAAAACATAATAAGAGTAATTGAAAGTGTTAGGAAAATACTAGTAAATAGATTTGCGAATTTGGGGTACCAGTGTCCACCTCAGGGTAGAATCAGTGTGACTGTGCTCTAAGTTCAACACTGCTAAGGTTAGTTCTCCATTAAATTTATTTGCTTGTTTATGTGTGTGTATGTGTGTATGTGTGTGTGTATATATGTATGTATTCATTCATTCATTTATCCACTCACTTATTAATTGGTCCTGAGTATTCGATGTGGGGCCTCACATGAGCTAAGTATGCTCTCTACTGCTGAGCTATACCCCCAGCCCTCCCCATTAGATTTAAGCAATAAAAAATCCTGAAGTGCTGTCTCTAAGTCAAAATTTGTTTTAGCCTCACCAGAGTATATTAAATCACATTCCTATTTAAAACCCTCCTCCAATGACTTATTCTTTCTCCCAGTCTGAATCTCAAACCATGGCCTGGTTGAGCTTCTGTTCTTAAGTCTCTTGCTCCCCTCCTTTCCCCTTCCCTCTCCTCCCTGTCTCTGTTTTGTGCTCCTTCCCTCCCTGCCTCTTACATCTCCCATGTTGCAGCACACAGAGCGGGTGCCTGCTTGCAGGCCTTTTGCTAAGTGTTCTGACCCACAGACCCCAAGCAAAACTGCTCCTCCCATCATTTAGGGGTCTGCCCACGTGGTCCTTTAGGAAGAGCGCCCCTTGACACACACTCACTACTCAGAAGCATTTCAGCCTTCTTTAAGATCGTCATAGCTCTCCTTGCTGAATGAAATGCTCTTGCCTATTGTGAACCTTCCTTCACTAAAGTTCAAACAGTGAATGCATGGTCCGTGTAGACCTAGCTCTGAAAAAGATTTACTGCTTTCAATTTTCTAAAATGTTAGACAGGACTGGGTTTGTACCTGGTATATGAACAGGTTGATTGGTCTTATAATAGCTTGGAGAGTGTTTATTTTATGGATAGTCCATTTCTGAGGTTATGTAAGGACATTCATCCAGTCTCTCAGGAAGAGGTAGTGGGACCAACTGGGTATAGTGGTGCATGCCTGTATTCTCAGTACTGGAGAGGCTGAGGCAAGAAAATCACCATGAATTGGAGGCCAGCCTGGGCTATAGAATGAGTTGAAAGCCAGACTGCACGACGTAGCAAGACCCTGTCTCAAAAAACCAAAACCAAAAAAAAAAAAAGGAGGAGGAAAAGAAGAGAAATAGTGGGACCAAAACATTGCAAAAATAGTTTCTCCTGAAAGAGATGTCAGATTCCTTTAATTCATCATTTCTAGTCTACAGGCTTTAGACTAGAAACTCTGGCTGATGTGCACAGAACGTGAGAGTCAGCAAGCATGACAGTGCAGTTTGAGTCCTTGGTCCCCTGCCTTTTTGGGGACACCACTCTGATCTCGGGTGGAATTTTACCAGGGAGGCCTTGATCTACAAAATCGTCTGATCAACCTGGAGACTCTAGGCTAAGACCCATCGTCTCCTCTAGTCCCACTCAGGACCGCTCACCTTGAGGAGCTGCTCCCCTTGAGAATGACCTTGAGCCAGCATGGGGCAGCGTGACAGCCCCAGGACCCAAGGGGGAGCGTGCAGGCCTATCCAGGCCAAATGTATGTTATTACAGACAAAGCTGGAAATGGCAAAGAATTTCCCAACCAAGATGGGTTTTTAAAAACGTTTAGAACTTACAGAAATCATTCCTCTAAATGCAATATACTATATATATGCTCCTGTTGGGTTTTATTTTTTTTTGGTAAATACAGAAGTAAAAGCCACCTCTGTTTTAGTAGAGATCATAATGACAGATGTTCTTCCCTCAGAGGCCTGAGAACTTGTGTTTCGAGGCCAGGATTCTTTTGACAGTGCTACGAAAGCCCTTTTCATGGAAACAAGATTTGTTTTTCTGTATTGTGATGGTCTGAGAGGCAAGGAATGCTGTGCACACCTCGTAGCTCCTTCTTAACTAATTTCAGTTTTGTCACCTAGGAATTTATGTAACCCTCTCCCAAATTCAGGCCAGGAACCCCGCGATGGCTTGTTTTATGCAGCTGAGTAGCTGGTGGTTGGGCGACACTGTTCCTCAGTGGGGCGTGGCCTGTGTGTGTGTCCTTTTGTTCGTTCCTTCCACGGTCCAGGCTCCCGCACTTGGACTCCTCAGGGTCCTCCATGGACTCCACCAATTGCTACGGCCTGATTTGTCAACAGCGTTTGTACTTGCTGCTTGGATCATCACTGTGTCTTACTGTCTCAGCTGTGATTGTCGCTTTCGCTAACACTGTGGATTGAATCTGAAGGTCTTCCTTCTGTAATTAAACCCCTTCCTTGAGGTGCTCTTGCTCCTGAGAATGTCCCAGTGGCCACCAGTATGGCAGCATGGGGATCCCTTGAGAGCCCCTTAAAATTCTTGGCCTTGTTTTAGGTCATCTGCAGTAAATTCTGCATTTCAGCAAATCTCCAGCTGATTTGTATGCCCATTAGAATTGAGAAGCGCTTCCCAGAATTCCTCATGGTCTCTGCCACTGCTGCCGCCACCACCACGAACGCCACCATGATCATCATCATTGCCAGGAGCTCACCGAGAAGTTTCTTGGCCAGCCTGTGATCCGATTTGTGCCCATCCACCATTGACATTATTTTACATAATCCTCCCAACATGCTTACATGGTATATATTATTGTTCCCATTTGCAGAGGGGGAAGCTGAGGCCCATGCAAATCACATGTGAAAATACTCAGGTAGTAAGTGGGGGAGCAGTCTGGATTCAATCCGAAACACTTCACCTCCGGGGGCTGCGGTCCTTACCGTAGCCTGGCTTTGTGGCCTGCCCTCTCCAGCGTCTTCTCTGTTTTCCAGGCCATCCCACCCTATTTACTTACTTTCTACTCATTAGTCTGTCAGAACTTCTGTAGAGCAAAGTTTCTGAAATAAAAATTACAAGAGCCCATTGTTTTGGACAAAGTTCTGCATGAGGCCCAAATAGACCAGACTAAAATCAAAATGGAGTTACTCAGGCCAAAGTTCCACCAAAGTGAAGCTGTGTATCTGACATTCACAGAAATCAGAGAAAGCAGTGAAATGTCCCAAACAGGTCAGTTCCAATTAGCACGATAATGAAGCTCCCTCTCCCTTCTTACACAAAAAGCAGTAACCAGAAGTAACATAGTGTCAATGAGTCAGTTGTTTTCTTATCCTTCTGGCTTCCTGTCCCGGCCTTCCAAGGAAAGTAACTTCAAAATGACCAATCCCTTTTTATTTTTTGTTTCTGTTTTCATCAAGCTGTTTTCTTTCCATTAAACCAACTTCTTCTGGGCTGGTCAGAACACTCACTCTACCTTAGAAAATGTAGTGTTGCCTGATTCTAGAACTTTTGAAATAGCCAGTTAAGATCTTAAAACCAAGCATCCCAAAGGAAAGGCTGCCGTTGGTGTATTCTATAAAAGAGCTTTGAATCTTAAAGTTGTTTTAAAATACAGCTGAGTCTGTACCTTGTATAGATCCCATTTCTCAGGCCTCAGAGAATGAGCCCCGCTACTGCTTCTAATTAAAGTAGACTGCATAGAGTGCAGACTCCCATCCTCCCAGATGTGAACTCCTTCCGGCTCCGAGGAGATAGTAGAGTGCCTTGAACTTGACCTTTGGAAGAAAACTTGTCTTGATGACTCTAATATGAAAAGAAAATGGGACGAGTAACACAACCTTTCAGCAACACTGGAGCAGAACTTACCAAACTGCTTAAAGACTTCAAGGTTGGGATACCTTTACCCTCTGCAATCAGGGCTAAAGGTTAATTACAGGAAGGTAACAGTTGGGGTCTGGAAGAGATTATGGTCAGTGATTTTGAGACTGATCACTGACAGAGCTGTTCTGTTGGCCGGACCAGAGCTAGGGGTTCCTGGGCCCTTCCTCACTGTCAGCCAGTTAGGGTGGACTGTCCATCATATCGTTATATAATAGGCACTGGGGCAAAATTTTATTTAAAGAGTATTTTAACTGTACATTAAAAAGCAACAGAGGGCTGGGAGCACTGTTCAGTGGTAGAGCACTTAAGAAGAAAAAAGCAACTGGACTAATCCAACTTCATCCTTAACATCTTTTGTAATCGAGGCCACGGAGGTTCAGAAAGGCAAAGTGACGTCCCCAAGGTTGCACAGTGTTTTGACTAAAAGCTGTTTCTTGTGTTCCTCCCTTGAAAGCTCAGAAGCTGGGCTGGCTGCCAAGTCCACTGAACCTTTGCACCTCCGCTGTCTGGATCAGCCCTTATTTTGTCCACTGGCGCTGGCCTGGCCGTATTTCCTCTGCATCCAGGACTCCTTGGTGTGTCTGTAGAAAACAAGATGCTGTTCAGGTGCTCAAGGCAGAGCTGAGCCAAAAAGTCAGACAGCATCTCTGTGAGCCTTCTCTGACTGCAGGCAGGCTCCCTGGATGGCTTGGCTCTCGCCTGATGGTCTGTACATCATGGGCAGCTGAGCAGAGAATGCCCAACTCTCTGGGATCTGACAAGTAAGGCACTGGTCCTGTCCTCCAGGAGGACGGCTAAACTATGGAAAACCCCAATTTAGGAGAGTGTGCCTTTGAAGAATCTATGACTAAAGAGGTTTTTCCCTTGAGGGACCAAGATCTCCAGAGACCTCTGGAAACATTTGTTTTTAACTTTTAGGAAAATAAACCAATAAATAAAATCCAGTAGTAAGAATACCAGTAACATTGCAACCAATCATAATGGATCTGTGGGTAGTTTCCATTGTATCGTTCCATCTTTGCAGACACTTCCTCATTGGGCTATGGGACAGATGATATGCATATGCAGAAGCATTTGCATTTTTTAATAGCAGAAAAAGTCATAACATTTATTAAAGTGAATGGAGGAAAGAAAGAATTACAGCACTGAAGCTGTACATGAAAAATGAGGTCCTGGAGCATTTTTGTTTCCAAGAGTGGCTCTCCACAGCCTAAATGTTTGAGGTTTTCATGTTCTGAGATGAGGGTTATTTATAGAGTTGTTTGCTTGCTTGCTTGTTTTTTTTGTTTGTTTGTTTTTGTTTCTTTTTGCATAGCTGGGGCTCAAACCCACAGTCTCCATGGATGCTAGTCAAGCACCAGACCCCTGAACCATACATATCCCCAACCCTGTCTTGCTCTTTTACTTTAAAGATTACTTGCGAAATCCTTGCACATGTGTCCTGGAAACTCTGCCCCAGAACCCGGCCAGCACCTGCTCTGTGGCCTGCTGGGAATACAGAAGGAGAGTTCTGGGACATGAGTTTCTTTGTCTCTCTTGTTAACCGTTCTCTCTGCCATTCCACTTTGCTCGCCATTTCTATTTCTAACCCATGATCTTTCTTTCTCTAATTGCTCCCGGGAAGACCAATCCGTACTGCAAATGAAATTCTTATTCTTTCCCCAGTCTACACTGAAGTCCTGCACGCTGAGATTCCTACAAGAGAGACTCAGACTCTTTCTTTGAAAAGACAAGTACTTACTATTTTCTTGGGTGTGGATAACCCCCCAGGAAATCTGTTGAGAGCCCTATGTATATGCTGATATTTTAAGCTTCACACTCAATTCTTCTGTCCCTAAGAAGATTCAGAGAATATTTAACCCTCTGAAGAAAATTCCTGAGAGATGCTAAGAAAACCCTAGATATGAGTTAACAATGCATAATGATAAAGCAGTTTTCTGTTGTCCCTGATGCTCTTCTTAATTATTTACCAGGATCAAAAAAATTATTTACCAGGATCAAGATGTTGAGCTTGAGCTCAGGTAAATCTATAAAGTAGGGAAATGATTGTCACTGAATATTTTTAACGTCATAGAACTCTTGGGTATAATAAATGACACCAGGGAGAGATTTGCCCCTTGTTAGAGTTTGGCAAAATTTCTCCTTGTAAATTTTCAAGGGAGGACTGTTGCCAGATGTGCCCTGTAGCTGGTGGGTGAAAACACCTAACCCTTATGCTAAGAAGGGGCGCCTGGCTTTTCTGAGTACTTTTAGTGCCCAGCACAGGTGCTGGACTGCACATATATGGGAGGAATATTGGTAGAATAAACACATGCGACTTTTTCCTGAATTCTCCAGGGGGTTGAAGACCTCAGGCTTTATTAAACCAAACAAAAATGTAGGCTCACAAGAGCCTTTACAAAGTCCTCCTGTAGGGGCTGGGGATATAGCTCAGTGGAATAAGCGCTTGCCTAGCAAGCGCAGGGTCCTGAGTTCGATCTCCAGTACCGCAAAAAAAAACACAAAGTCCTCCTGCAATCACGCTGCCCCCCTCTCTCCCCACGTTCAGTGTTGGTATTTTGTTTTTATTTTGTGTCTATAAAATTTACGACTACCTCTGACAGCGTTGAAAGCCTGCTTCTTAGAGTCACTCCATGGGATGACAGTGTCTTTGGCTTTAATGTACTACTGATCTACCAGGAACACAGAGGCGTTCACCATAGCTTTGGATAGACTGGCTGCTGGCCCCTGTTCTCATTCTCACAAGTGCTTTCCCTGCTTACCCACAGGACTTTGAAGGAAGGACACTAGACACTGGCATCGTGACGGCCCCCAGCTCGCTTGCTGTGGTTCTCACAGCATCCTTGGGGATAGTCCACTTGACTGGTGCCATATAGATTCCTCTTAGTTTTGCTCAGGCTTTCTTCAAACTCGCAGTCTTCCCCTCTTCGTCGGCCTCTGGGATAGCTGGAGTTATAGGCATGCACCACCGTACCCACCTGTACATCCCACTGAAAAAGCGCATAGAGCGAGGGTTAGAGCTCAGTGATAGGACAAGGCCCGAGGTTTGATCAAGGCTTTAGGTTTGATCTCCAGTACTGTAAAAAAAAATGATATGTGGACTGAAATTCAGAGGCAAGTGCTATGCTGCTATAACACGTTACCAGCAATTCAGTGGCTTAGAACAACACCAGTGATTTTGTTAAAGCTCTGGAAGCCCAAAGTCTAAAGCAGTTCTTACTTGGCTAAAATTAAGATGTCATCAGAGCTGCATTCCTTCTAGAGACTCAAGGGGAGAGTCTGCCCCATTGTTCTTCTCCCCTTGCTGTCCTCTGGAGGCCACTCGCACTCCTTGACTTGGGGCCCCTTTCTTTGCCTTCAAAGCCAGCAGTGTTACTGTCTTCACATCACTCTTTGACTATCTCCGCCTCCTCCTTCCATCCCATTAGGGACCCTTGTAGTTATGTTGAGCCCACCTGAATAACCCACGATAAACTCTTATCTCAGATTCATCAATGTAATTATAATTTTGAAGTCCTTTTTGCTCCGTAAGGTGATATATTCTTGGGTTCTAAGGATTAGGGCCCAACGCAGTCCGGAATTCATACAGTCCCCTGACGTAACTCAGCTGACCTCAAGTTTCTGGCCTTCTGTATACACAAGCCTTGGCTCCGTGTGCCTCCTCGTGGTGCTTCTTTCTGATGTCATTCAATTTTAAAGAGACCTAATTAGTGTGGACAGATTGGGGTTGATCGATGTTCAACCTCAATGTAGGTTAACGGCGAAGAAATCATAGTAAGGCAGTGAGGAAGGAGGCAGCACCTCAGCTGTGGAGGCCCACAAGTCTCAGGCAGGGGGTGCTCGAACTTGCCACCCAGGCACACGTGGGATGAACTTACGGAGCGTCCTTTTGTCTTTTAGGCTTACGGGAAGAAGTACATTGTGAAGAATTATTTCTACTACTACCTGTTCAGATTTTCAGCTGCTCTGGGTCAAGAAGTGTTCTATATCACATTTCTTCCATTCACTCACTGGAATATTGATCCGTATTTGTCCAGAAGACTGGTCTTAATATGGGTGGTAAGTATTAGGATTTATTAACTGCTGCTACCGCTGAGTACTTTGCATAATGGTCTTTTTGTGTGTGTGTGTGTGTGTGTGTGTGTGTGTGTGTGTGTGTGTATTTGTTTGTTTGTTTTAAAGTCACACAGAGCACAGAGCCGGTTATGGTGGCACATCTGTAATCCCAGCACTTGGGAGACAAAGGCAAGAGGAGCAGCTCTAGTTCAAAGCCGGCCTGGGTTACACAGACCCTGTCTCAGAAGACCAAACAAACAAACAAACACAAATCACAGAGTACCCTTGTCTCCTAATTTACATTGGAAAAAGTATAGAAGTGCAACTCATTTTGTCTGCAAAAACCAACCCAACCTGTAATTCATATACTTTGATACACAGCTCGCCTTGGGTACTTAGAACTAGGGGAAGGAAGAACAATGAGCAGAAAATGAAGGACCCTTCGAAGAATCCACACAGGGCTATAAAATACATTTCACCGAGAGGCCATTTTAGTAAAATTTGATCAAAACCTAAAACTTCAAGCAGTCATAAGCAGCTACTGTTTCACACATCAGAGAACCCAAAACATAGCGGGCGGGCACCTGCCTAGAAGGGCACCCAGTGTGGGAAGGGCAGCTGTCGTGCACAAAACCCAGCGTCCAGTCCCTTCTGTCACTGTGAGCACCCAGTAAATAGTGGTTGACTTGGAGCGTCTTCGTCTTTGCCCATCCTGAGGCTTTGACCTCCCAGCCCCGCTTCATGCATTATTTAAAAAAAAAAAAAGAGAGAGACAGTGTATGCATCTGTGAGGCAAAACGGCATACTGCGAGGGTAATAGAAAAATAGTGTGTGTTTAAGCAAAAATATTATTACAATAAAAGACTTGTTGCCTTTATTCCCCCTCGCTTCAAACACATGTCTCCACTAGTTCCTGGCACTTTCTGAAGCTGTCCTGCGAGGCCTTTGAGTGCGCTTTGGCTGTACCGTGGTAGCTGCTTTGTGGCCTTAATCAATCCCAAACGTTTACCCTTCCTGGTCATTGTGACATTGGGAAAGAGTCAGGAGTTTCTGGGTGAATAAGGTAATAAACAAGGTAGATGTAGACTCACCATAATGATTTACGCGCCTGCCTTGCTGCTGGGTAGTACTCAGCCGTGCCATCTGCCGCATTTTTCAACCAGGCCTCTTAAAGCCCCTCGTGGAAGAGCACCCCCAGAACTGCTTCAGAAAGCGGCAAGAAAGATGAGATAGTGTGTTCCGAGCAGTGGGGAGCATTCTGAGGGGAATTAATGGCAATGTGTCTTACTACAACCAACTTTTAAACACTTAACATTCACCCCTGTTTTGATCACCCCTTGTACGTGGGCTTCGGTGTTGGACAGGCCTGCGATCAAGTGCCCCTCAGCTGGTCTGTGACCCCCGGCCTTGAGCCTGAGCTCCCAGTCTGCACAAAGGGGTTAATAATTTGCATCCCCAGAATCTCCTGGAAGGAAGGGTGTGGTGGGGACAGTGGGAGGACACACCCGCCCTGTGTGAGCAGGGTGACAAAGTGACTGTCCACGAAGGACAAGACATCAGAGACCAGCCAGTTCTATGGTCACAGGTGTTTAATGGAAGAGAAAGGTTTGGGGCAGGGCATCCTCCCTCTAGACTTTCCCTAAAAACAAGCTCAGAAGGGCTAGGCTGGAGGTAAAAGAAACGCTACATGAACCTAGGCAAGTGACTTCCCACTCTTGACGTTTTTCTCCTTTATAGAAGAAGTCAAGTGGACTCGATTGCCATACATTCCCATTTCCGGGGCCAGGGAGGGAAAAGCCCGTGCTGCCTCCTGGGTGGGGTCAGGGGCGTTGAGGGGATCCACTCACCAGCGGCCACCTGGGGGCACTGCGGGGCAGCGGCCTCTGCATCCACCTGTGGGCTGGGAGGGAAAGGGACCCAGAGTTGTATGATCTTTTACTTTCTCATGTGAAATCTTCTAGTTTTGCAGGGTCGGCTTCCTATTTCTCTGTGTCAGCTTCTCTGTCCACCGAACAAGGAATCCTTGTAGTGCAGATGCATAACCCTGGATTTGAAGCCTCTCATCTCAGCCATGCCCAATTCCCCCACCTTCCTCATGCCTCTTACCCTGCTTTCTGCTCTACAACTGCAAGCCACCTTTTGCTCTCCCTATCCCTCCTTCCTTCCTGGCCTTCTCCTGAAGTCTAGCTATCGTCTAAAAGTCTGACAGGAGAACCTGCCAAAGCACATGACTCTCACGGATCTTGAAGAGAATGTTAGTCCTGGTGCCCCCTGCCCTTCGGAAGCCCTTTCGGGTTGGCCAGGGCAGCTGTGTGTGAAGGGGCAAGGAGAGTGGGAGCGGGGAGAGGAGAGGAGGGGAGGGAGAGGAGGATGAGGAGCAAAAGGAGGATTTGAAAACCCAGGAAAGATCCATATGCTTGAGTTGCATATACATATATGTATGTATATATGTATATGTACACATATATGTGTGTGTATACACACACACACACACTACAGTATATGTATAATATGATGTATATGTATGTGTTTCCAGAACACTTTTATGGTGGTTGAGGGAACCAGGTGATGTTAAGATGTGAAGTACCTTTATTAACATAGGTTCTTACAATGTATACAGCAAGCTCAAGACCACTAATTTCCCTCACTGAGGTTGCAAAACTTTGCAAGGGGCTAGGAAACCTCCAGACTTGATAAGAAACTGTGGATGATGTTTTTTCTTTTCTTCTTCTTCTTCCTTTTTTGGACAGGGTCTTGCTATGTAATCCAGTCTGTCTTCGAACTCCCATCCTCCTACTGCAGCCTCCAGAGTGCTGGGATCACAGGCATGCACCAGCACACCCAGCATGGCAGAGGACTCACTGATTGTCATTAGTGATTGTTAGTGTACGCCTTAGCCTCCTCATTTTAAACATTTCTGGTGGCCTTTGCATGAGGAAAGGAAGAGCCTAATGAGTCTGCAGGTTGTCCTGAGTCACTTGATGTTTGAAGTGGGTGCGTGGTCCTGGTCCGCTCGCGCCTGTGCTAGGAGCTCTGTAGTAACTGCATCAGGGCAGCTAGGCAAGCGGGTCGAGGAGGGCTCCTGCCCGCTCTGGGTGGGGAGAACTGATCCATCCCACTGGGGAGAGGCACAGGAAAGGTGTAGGTGTGCGCACGTGTGCGCCATGGGATGCTAAGGAAAGATTTTTGTCTTGGCTAAGTGTTGAAGGTGGGCACAGGGGAAGAAAACTCCCTGGTGGTATTGGGGCTGGGATGAGACTGGGATGGAGCCTGGTGGGGTCCTTATACTTGGCCGGCCTGGGACTCAGTTTCTTACAGAGGTGGAGGTGGCCTTTTTCATGTAAGGGACATCTCCAAACTAGTGACTGGCCCTTTAAGGGATGGGACTCAGAAATATTAATTACCTAAGGCACAGAGCTTGAAGGTTTAGAGCTGTAAATGTCATCCCCCCAAATGTGTTGGAAGACAGTGTTTGTTCCAGAGTGTCACAATTCTTGTCACATTTGATATTAATTGAGTAGTTGTCATCAGCTGAAGACTCCACAGGTTTTATTGCTCTTGCAAATCATTTGTCCTATTGTACTTGACTTGCACTTCAGAAACGCTTAACAGAATTTATGGTTGTATTAACTGTTCACTCTCCTCACAGTCATAACAGTTCTTGCTTGCTGCTGTACATCTTGTACTGCCATCTGCATTCATTAACTGACTTGAACTTCATAGCCATGCGTGAGCACTTTTTTATAGATCACAATAGTAATGCTTTGAATAATAAAAAGTCATGTCATATGCTGAGCACTTAATATACATGCTTACAATACCCCTGACTGTAATAGTGTTTCATATATTTTACTGCATTTAATTCTGCCAGCCATCCTGAGTAGTTATTACCAGCCCATTTTATAGTTGTGAAACTGAAGTGCAGAAAGGCTAAATAATTGTCCAAGATCAGAGTGGATTTGGTCCTGGCCCCCGGGCCTCCTCTGCCAGGAAGTTCTCATTGGTTCTTAGAACACAGCTAAGCGGCACAAGGAGCACACACTCTGTTTTTTCTCTTTTTAAGTCACTGAAACTGGGGCTTTACGAAATGTGATTCACTTCTGTGGCTTGGGTTGTGTTTCAGGATACTCCATGCTCTCAACAACCCTCTGCTGCATGTCCTCTAGCGGCCTTTATTGCCCAGCCAATAGTATTTATCCCAGAAAACTTAGACAGGGAAATGCATCAGTCATAATGTCCATAATGTCCATAAAGCCATAATGTCCCTCTTCTGTCCCATATCAATGTCTTAAACCTATATAATTTGGGCTCAAAAGAATCTTACCATCTGGACAGGAAAGCCCACGGATGCATTGCCTGATTAGAATCCCCATAAAGAAGTTGGATGTGGTGGTGCACACCTGTAGTCCCAGAACTCTGGAAGCCTGAAGCAGGCGGATTACAAATTTGAGCCTAGCCTGAGCAGTGTAGTAACTTAGTGCAACCCTGTCTCAAAATTGGAAAAATAAAATAAGGAGCTGAGTACAAAGGCCCAGAGTTCAGCGCGCACACACACACGCGCACACACACACACACACACACACACACACACACACACTCTTCCCATAAAGAGAAGTAGATGAATCAGTATCTGAATGAGAGATCATTTGATTGCCTGACTTCCACTTTGGCATGGTGATGGTGCTAGCCAAAAATAAAACTACAAGCCTTAAAATTATACTGTAACATGAAGCAAAATCTCCCTTACTGTTGCTGAAATAAAATTTTTCTTCATTTTGTAGAGTACTGCAATTGATGCTTAAGGCTTAGAAAGTTGTTCTTCTCTGTTCTCAAAATATATGTCTTCTCACAGACATTTCCTAGCATTTATAACAAGATTTTTAAAAATGAGATGAGTATAAAAGTAAAAACTAGTAGGAATTCAGATACCATCAAAGATTAAAGCCGAGACTCACTTTAAATATACTGTGCTAGCTCAAAGATGAACCACAGACTAGTCTTTGGACTTCGTCTTGACCAAGTCAAGATGAAGTTTGTCATCTGTTAGGAAGTGATAGGCCCATCCCTAAGAGAGCAGCCCTCCTGCTGACACGTAGGGCTGATAGAATTGTTAAGGCTGGCGATGCATATGGCTAGAGTATTTTCTTAGAAGTACTGTCTGATGCCAGCGCCCCCTCTTTGGTGTGCGCAAGGCCACATTTTCACTCCTTTTCCTGAGCTCCAAGTGTTCTCCTTTCCAAGTGAGTGGTTACATGAGTGGTTGCACATGAGTGGCCACTCATGTAACCAATGGGAGAAAAGAACTGTCTCTGCTACTTCCCATTCATAGATTAGCACTTATGAAAGCACTCCTCACATCTTTATTGGCCATTTGTATTAACATTTGTGAATCATCAGGCTACCTTTTCAGTAATTCTCGCAGGAGATATATTTGAGATGTATTTTTAAAATGTTGCCTGATATTGGGGACATTTGCAATGCAAGGCAGGGCTTTTAAAAATTGATTCTACTAGTCACCAATATAGAATAATGCTGGATTTTCCATGTCTCAGAGACAGTGTGTTTTTATGTAAGATTTTTAGAAGTTTAAGACTTTGAGATACAGTATTTAATTTTACAATATCAATAGTGACCTGGAGAAATCCTTTAAAACTGGATGGGACCTGGGATTGTAGCTGAGTGCTACAGCACTTGCCTGCCATGCAGGGGGTCTCGGGTTCGATCCACAGTAACACACACACACACACACACACACACACACACACACACACACACATACACACAAGACAAAAACAAAAAGGAATTTGAATGTTTTTATTTGGGTTTTCACTTTAGTTCAGGCACAGACCTCATCACTCCGTCCTGAGCCCCTGAGGCATGACCTCCTGAGCCCCTCTCCTTGCCACCTAATGTTTCTGCCTCAGTTTCCCTGTCTATAAAATAGTCTCCTCAGGAGGACCAGCTTTCAGTAAGTCTTGTTGCTTGAATTCCAAATAAGTTAAAATTTATCTTTTTTTTTAACCTTTCTTCACATTTATTAATTTTTCACCTTTCAGGGTTTCATCTCTTGCCATTCTAACATGTGTGTGAGTCTTTGTAAGTAAGGATTATGCTACCCAGTCCATCTCATAGTGTTCCTGAATAGGCCCTGGTGGTTTCTGGCAGTCTCCAGGCAGGGTTATTATTTCCACTAAGTAATGCTTGTCATTTTCCTGATGGGAAGCAAGGAGTCCCTATAGCAGGAGTAAGTGATGGGTTGCTCTTGCCAATATCAGCAGGTAAGAGATTAGAATAGAGACTTACACTTTCAAAAGGGGCACAGAGCTGATGTCATAGAGATAGTGTGTCTGGTTTCCAAAAATACAAATCCAGTCAAACGCACTCAGGAAAAACAGTGGATGTTCTAAGTGTATAGGGAATCTATACATGTAAATACATCTGTAGTGGATGTCTTAAGTGTATATATATAGTTCCCAGAACTTCACAGGGACTGAGGCTGGTGCGTAGTTTGGTTGCTACCGTTCAGCTGTGACTCCTGTGCTTTTAACTCCTGTTGTTTGCCGGTAACTACCTGTTTTTCAATTCAGATTTTCAAGACAGTTTGGTGCAGCTATTCTGTAATCAGTCCCACAATTCATTCATCAGTCCATAAGTTGGGTGTGATTGGCTCACACAGTTGTGTTTAGGGTGGGTAGATGATTGACTAGGGTCACAGCTCCGTAGACCAGGTTCTGGAACTTCAAGAGACCAGGACAATAATCCTAGTAGTGAAACCTTGTTCAAGCCACTCTGTGATTCTGCCCTGCAGTTTCCCTGGCTCTGGGATGAAAGAACCCAGGTAGAGCTCTCTTGAGGCCTGTAGCATGATCGTGGGTCTTTGTTATATGGATGTGATGTGACCATCAAAAGAGGCCCAACTATGGTGTAGAAGAAGGAGAAGAGCAAATGCCACCTGGAATGACATTCAGAAAGAGGAGGGGAGGGGAGATATTTCATCTCTTTTGCAAACCAAATGCCAATGCAGCTGTACCTATTTTTTCTTGTATTGTGAATCTCCTCAATATCAGACAGTGTTTAAAATGCATAGCAAATCTATTGCTAAGTAATGGTTAGGTTGCCTGCTATCTTGTGTTCAGCACAAGCGAAGGAGCACTTTTAGAGAAAATGCGTAGCTGGACCCAAGAGGATTAGGAGATAATCACACTTAAAGTCATGCCTGTAATCACGTGCCTGGGATCACATGCCTGTAATCCCAGCACTCTGGGAGGCTGAGGCAGGAGTCCCCCTGGACAACTCAGTAGGACCATGTCTCAAAATTAAAAATATAAAAATATTTTTTTAAAAAAACTTGAGCATGTAATTTCATGCAACAGCCATGGGCCAATCCCCAGTATACAAAAGAAAAGAAAGTACTTCTTGCCAAATATAAATTCCACCTCACCCCTTTTTTGATAGCTGTTTTAAAAGCATCAGATAGGAAAGTCATGGTGATAAGCCATAAAAGCACAAGACTCCTTCTGGCAGGTCCTTCTGATTCTGTTCTTCCGAGACAAATGAATTTAGTTTAGAGAACTCCAGTATAAATGATGGTTGTCCCAGCTCTCATATTCTGCTTATTCATAGCTAGCCACCTTATACCTGTCCTACCAACCAGGCCTAAATGTACCCTGAGATTGTGCCTACTAGCTAGGTAGTGCCTAACTGCTATAGAGTTTGGGGTATCTTTCCGTGAAACAGTTCCATAAATTGCTTATAAGTTGAACTTCAGGGGGCTGGGGATATAGCTCAGTGGAATAAGCGCTTGCCTAGCAAGCGCAGGGTCCTGAGTTCGATCCCCAGTACCACAAAAAAAAAAAAAAGTTGAACTTCGTGGTAACATGTCCAAGTAGAGCAGTGTCCTTCCAGATGTGGGTTATCTGCCACCGGTGTCTCAGGCAGGAGTTTGTCACCTGGTTCATTAGGAAGGTGAAAAAAAAGCCTGTCCTGTCCCTGTAATTCACAACCCATAGATTGGGGTCAATTTTAGTGCCAAAAGATGACTTCAAGTGTCATGATCTCCTAATCCTCTGTTTAACTGCAGTCTCCAGTGACTTCAAAAGATCTCCCTGCTTGTTAAATTGGTCCTCCCTTGAGATTAATGAGTGCTTAAGCAGGGTGGACAATGGCCAGCTTGTAGCCCTCTCTAAGTTGCATTGAATGCACTAGAAGGAAGCGTCGGAATTCTGCTCAGTCCCTCTGAAGTAGAATGTGTAATTTAGCCCTAGTTAAATATTAAGTACAAGTCTCTCTGGGGGGTTGTTACACTCACTGTATTGGTTTAGTTTTGAAACAGTAAGGACAAGTATTCGTTTTAGGGTAGGTTTTTGTGAGAAGCCTCACAGCCTGACTCGTGTGGTGAACAAAAACCTCTGATTTCACTGTCACCATCCCTGCTTTCGCTCTTAATGAAGATAACTGGAAAACGTGCACATCTTCCTCCCCCGGCCCCTCCTTACCACCGCCCCTCCCCGCCTCCTGCAACCTGGATGCTGCTGGCTGAGCATAAGTTGTATGCTCACAGATAGAGACCATCGCCTGGCACATCTTAGTATTACTTTTTTGGAGGGTGAGACACAGAGCCTTGCTAAATTGCTAAATTGCTATCCTGGACTCTGGGCTCGCGACCCTCCTGTTTCAACTTGTAAGGGTGCTGGGATTCCAGGTGTGTAGCAGCAGACCAGCTCCCAACTGTGTGCCACTTCTAATGCTCCCCTGAGTTTACTGTGTGCACAGGCAGTTCCTTTAAAGCCTAACTAGGCATAAAGTTGTGTGAAGTATCAGGGTCCAGGAACACAGAAGTTTTTAAAAATGAAATTAGGTTGAATCTGTTAAGATCACACACACACACACACACACACACACAAAACCCTCTAAGCATTCTATACCAAGTTTTAATGAGGTAGTTCTCTCTCCCCATTTGACTTCATTCTAGCTATTAATGTTCCCTATGAAGAAAAAAAATAGTTCTCGCCATGACAGATCCAGACCCAAAACCAAGGCCCATCCTGACAAAGCAGAGCCAAGGAATTCAGCCTCTCTGTGCTGGCTTAACCTGCTTCCCATCACCACAGGTGAATCTGTCCCTAAGCTTCTTCACAGTGCCACTGGTCTGGACTGGATACTACCCCCGTTCTATTGCCTCTCATTCATAAAACAAAAGGAACGAGATTGAATCAATCAATACTTGCTTTTGGATGAAATTTTCAAATAAAATCTTAACAACTCTCTCTTCTAAAAGCTACTCAGTGTCACTGGGGAAGCCGCATTCTTGAGTGGATCTGGGTCTCTTGGTGGCTGTTTGGGGAATATCCCTCTCACCCCTTTGCCTCACACATGCGAACCCCAGTTCACAGATGAGAACCTCACACCCAAAGGAGTTTGAGTCATTTCCTCAAGGCGACACAACCACTACATGAAATAGTGCCTCATGCCATGTCCCACAGCTGCACTGTCCTTTTCTTCCTAAGCCAAGCACTCAGCACATGCCTCGCTGATCCTGTTGGCAAGGTGGCACATAGCATGAGTCTCTTTGCAGGTGCCCCTAGGTACAGCAGTGATGTCCTTCCGGTCTTCTGTGCTGTGTCCCCCATGCATTCCCCGCTCCTGTGCGCTGGACTGTGTGTCTCAGATGTTTTGTGCCTAGCCAAAGGCCAGAGCCCCACAGGAACTTGGTAAAATACTGAAGACAGCGGCCTGCTGACCCTGAGGTCTGTCCTTCCTGGGCCTCTGCTCTCCTTCCTTAGCCTCATTTGCAAAGCAGCCAAGTAGAAAGAAGCAGGAAAGAAAGAAGGAGGCCTTTGTCCTTTCAGGGCGATAGCTTTTCTCAGAAGGCATCTGAGCATTTTCCTCACCCTGAGCTTCCTGTTCCATCTTCTGGCACTTCCATCCCTGGGTGCCAGGTGTCTCCGGGACCCAATGGCTGTCCTGGCCCCTCTCACTCTCTTCCCACCTGTGCAGGGCAAAGCTTCCTTGGAGGAGCCTTTGTAGCCACTACTCTCCAGAGGGACAGCACAGGACACTCTGGCTGTCCAGAGTGGCTGTTTGGGGAATGTCCCTCTCACCCCTTTGCCTCACACACACGAACCTCATTTCACAGATGAGAACCTCACACAGGACACATCAGGGCTCACCCTGATGGAGTCCTTGATTTCTGTCCTGATGCTGGCCTCAGAGGGTATGCCCTGGCCCTCCAGAAGGCGCTGTGCTTGGTGTGGGCCTCAGGCAGCTGGAGAATAACCTGGGACTCTGAGGCCTCCTGTCTCCTGGGGCACCAGTCTCTTCGTCCTGAGCTGTTTGCATGTAGAGAAAACTAAAGCTGTAAGTGCGGCAAGAACCATCACTTATGAGCTGGTCCTGGGGCTGTGGCTTCTATAGACATCATGAAGAAAGGCAGAGGTGCTGTTACTGTTTTCATTCTAAGAGAGCGGAAATCATGGGAGGAGGCTCTCCGGCTGCTGTGGCCTGATACAGGAGAGCTAAGATTTTGAATCCCTAACTACCTGGCTCCAGCATCCTGTAACCTCTGCATTCTGCAGTGGGCTTTTCTCTTGATTAGGTTAAATAAAGTCTTGCTTTTCTTCGGGATGTACTGTGTTCACTTTACTTTTCATTTTACAAGAAGTAAACCACACTAATAAAAAATTTTAAAATAAGATAAAGGTTCCCTAAACCCTAACTCATTTATTAATCAGAGTGTCCCTCAACTTTTCCATCTGTCTATATTTGCTACGTTTGCTCACAGTTCACAGTTTATATTTTGCTTTGGTTTCTGTTGTTCATTTGTTTGTTTCGATGGTGCTGGGGATTAAACTCTGGGGCTAGACAAGTGCTCTACCACTGAGCTACGGGGACCCCTAGTCTTTTTTTTTTTTTTTTTTTTTTTTAGTGCCCAGTAGCCTTTCATATCTTGAAAAGAGGGTCATGCTTAGTTGCCCAGCCTGGCTTCAAACTTGCCATCCTTCTGTCTCAGCCTCCTGGGTATTTAGGTTTACAGATGTGTGCCTCCACGCCCGGATGTATCCTACTTTGTGATAAATGGTTTAATGTAAGCTTACGCATGACTTGGTAGTTCATGATGAATGTGAATGTGATTCAAGAAGACTCATAAATCTTTTAACCTTAGAATATAATTGAACCAAAGGATGGTTTGATTTCCCCTTATCAATTAGGAGACTTGTTTTCTAAACCAAGTGAAAATCGTTCACCTTTCTTTTTTACACTACACACATTTTACTAGTGAAGTAGGGTAAGAAGCCCTCATGAGACAGACAGAGACAGAGGTGTGTGTGCACAGAAATTGTATTGCATATGCTCGGATTTAACTAGAAAAAGATGTTATATTTTTGTTCTTTTTAAAATTAAATTCTTCTGGCATTCATAGGCACTGAAATAAGAAGAGAAAAAAATGTTCAATTTGAAAATGCTTTCTGAACACATACCAATTTGACTGCGGGGGCTGGGAAATAACATTCTGAAGGTTTTCCGGAAAACTCTGACTTGGAACTAGCAACTGGTGAGCAGTACTAAGCTTGCTTGTCTTTAAACTCACACTGGTAAGCAAACAGAGGCTAAAGAGTACAATAAAGAGGTGATTTATTTTCTTAGGCCACAACAGCAGATCCAGTTGGAGGGGAACACTAAACCCTGCATTTAACATGAACTCGACCGTGGGTCACATACCTGTAACGGCTGCCCGCTGAGAGCGCTACTTACATAGTGGCTGTGTGAAAGAGAGGCTGAACAGCTGGGGTCAGTGTTTGTCTGTATCACTGGGGAAAGCGTCTGGCTAAGGAGCACAGAGACATAGTGATGGCCTGGAGGGAGCCACTTTTCTGTAACCAGTGAAGACCATGTCGTGGGTATTTAGTTAGAATTTATTAAAAAAAGAATTCGGGCTCATGCACTTGAATAAGCTTTTCTTTTTATACGGAAAAACGGTAAAACAAAGTTTCATAACAGGATGATAGAATAGCAATAGTCAGTACATCACATATTATTATCTTTAAAGTAGTTACTCAGAGTACAAGATATAGGCATGAAAAATTTTCCCATCAATATTAGCGCAAACCCGCCTTTTCTATGAACTAAGAGACACTAATAGGAAAATTAACCTGCATTTTTCCACTCTTTTCCCTTTTCTCTTTTCTTCCATCCTAGTTCCTTTTTCCCTTCTAACAGTTTCTTTCCATTTCACCATATTTACTGTACACTTTAGACCTTATTTACTCTTTCACTTTCTCACACCAGGGAGACAATATAATGTTTAAACATGTGAGTCACTATTTCCCTCATGAATATGTCTCAAGTTGCATCTATTTACCTGTGAAAGTCTCAAGGTTATCCTTCATGGCTGAATACTATTCCATTGTATAAAAATACATCTCCTTTATCCATTCCTCAGTTGATGGGCATTTGGGTTATTTCCAGGATTTGGCTATTACAAACTGTGCTGCTATAAATATTGATACACATATATTGCTCTGGTATGATGTTTGTAATTCTTCTGGGAAGACACCAAGAAGTGGAATAGCTGGGTAGAATGGGACCTCTAATCCTAACTTTTGGTGGAATCTCCACTCTGATTTCCACAGTGGTTGCACCAGCCTACGCTCTCACCCACAGTGGAGAAGTGTTCCTTTTTCCCCACAGGCCCATCCACCATTTGTTACTGGTTGATTTCTTGATAATAGCCATTCTTTCTGGAGTGAGATGGAATCTCAGTGTTGTTTTAATTTGCATCTTTTTTTGTACTGGGAATCAAACACAGGACCTTGTATTTGCTGAGCAAGGTGCGGTGCCACTGAGATATATCCCTGACCTTTAATTTGCATCTCTTGAATGACCAATGATGTTGAACATTTTTTCGTATTAACCGTTTGTACTTCTTCATCTGAGAAGTATATATTCATCTCAGATGTTCATTTTTGGATTGGATCTTTGAACTCTCTACCTATACCTATGTCTTCAAGATTCCTACCTACTTTCTCTTCCAGTAGATTGTGTTGCTGTTTTAATATTTAGAACTTTGATCTATTTGGACTTCAGTTTAGTGCATGGAGATAGACATGGGCCCAGTTTTAGTCTTTGGCATGCAGAGCCAGTTTTTCCAGCACCATTTATTAAGGAGCCTATCTTTCTTCCAGTGAACTTGTTTGGTCACTTTTTGACTAAGCTTTTTAAGTGACCTGAATGTTATTTAAGGCCTTGGCCATTTTGGAGGCTGTATTCAGAAACTGAAAAATAGATTTGCACCCTAGAAAGCTTTTGAGTGTATATTAAAGGCTAGTTTTATGCTCTCTTTAAAAAAAAATCTACTAATCTACAAAGAATGTTTATCCTAGAGGGAAATCAACAGGGATGTCTGTAACACTGAGCGGATTAAATCATTAAAACTGTCTAGGCCACACTTGCAGACAGTCAGGTGTCTGTCGCTATTTTAAAATGTCTCATTCACCTGAACAGATGTGCTCAAGTTTTGTTTTCTGCAGTAGTAGGATAGAACCCAGGGCCTCACGCATAATAGGCAAGCACGCTACCTCCGACCTCCTGTCTTTAACTCTTAGGAATGCTGATTTTGAGTTTATACATTCATGAGAAACATATATTAAAGAAATTTTATGTGGGAAATGTGAACCCATTTAGCACCTTTATAGGGGGTTATCTTCAACTTTAATAAGACACAGAGTGCCATGCATGGCATGAACCATGGTTCAGAATATATATTTGGTAAGTAGGACAGAAGTTTTATAATTGAAATTGTCCTAAAAGTTAAGATGAACAGGTATGGAAGTCAAAACCTGGGCAGTAATAAAAACTCCTTGGGGATTTTTTGGACTCTGACCAGTCTTTACAATCTGAAATTGAGTGTGTGTGTGTGTGTGTGTGTGTGTGTGTGTGTGTGTGGAACTGAACTGGAGCCTAGTGTGAGGGCTACACCCCAGGCCCCAAAATTGAGATCATTTGTGGTTCGGCAGTAGCGACTGATATAATCAAGAATATGAGCGTAGCCCACTGGGGTAGCACATACCTGTAACCTCAGATCTGAGGAGGCTGAGACAGGAAGATACAAGTTTGAAGCCACCCTGGGCAATTTGACAAGATCCTGCCTGTCTCAAAAAAAGAAAAAGATGGGGGAGGCATGGAGGGAGGGAGGGAAGGAGGGAGACAGAATTAAAATGTGCTAGAGATATAGCTCAGGAGCAGAGCACTTGTCTAGCGTACACTAGGCACAGGGCACTGGACTTGGTCCCCACTACCCTCCTACAAAGAACATGAACATAGCTATTTTTGAAAGAATTTCATAAAACATTTTCCAGGTCTTCATGAAATCCATCAAGCTTAGGACTGCCTTGTAATTCTGGGGTTGGAGTCTTACACCTGTGGTCTTTTGTTCCTAGACCGTGTCCGGGTGCACCTCCACTATTTCTAACAAATATACAGAAGCTTGAAATTCGCTGGCCCCTTAAGATGATGTGATTGTAGTGTGCTCGTCTTGGGCCACCTCTTCACCTACTTGGAGAATAGCTGGCCACAAGCAAAGCAGAAATAGGTACTATACCATTTCCATATCCAAAAATAGGGCACAGAGCGTGTGAGTAGGAAGAAATATAGGAACCATGAATCAGTTCTTCACTGTTTCTAAAAATAATGTTTGGGAGCAACATACAGCTCTGAGGATGGCACGACACTTCCGCGTTTGTTTTTATTAGCCCATCTTTGCAGTGCATAAGAATTACACGCTTCATGGGAATTGGTACTCATACAAAACACATCTTATTTTTTTCATCTGTGTCTTTCCTCTTTTCCCTCTTTCTTCCATGTCTTAGTCTCCTTCCCCTTTGCAAAAGATCAAATGTATTCTTCTCTGACCCACCCCTAACTTGAAGGTATTAATATACAGAATTACATACAGCGAAGCCAGTTAGAACATTAGTAGCACCGCGAGCTCATTCTCAGTCCAGCTCGCCTTTTATTCTGTCTTATTGCATTAGGCCTCAAACAAAGGATCCCTTTAGGGGAAATAAGTTTTTGAAAAGGACTCACGAGACTATTCTGTGGAGGGTAGATGCAGAGACAGCATTTATGCATGGGGAAAGCAACCTGTTATGAAAATTTAGAAAAATAGGTAATAAGATTAATTCACATGGAAAAAGCTGCCAAGAGACAGCAGTGTTTTGCAAGGCTACCCACCTGCTGCCAGCTGCCTTCATTTGCATATGTGCCCTCCCTTAATACGTGTTTGCTCAAAAGCCAGAACAATTATGGAAATCATCATGCAAGATAACGCTGCAACC